>PVIW01006591.1:0-84714 GCA_004026585.1 Noctilio leporinus
TATTTTTAGAAAGAGGGGAAGGGAGAGAGGCAGAGAGGGAGAGAAACATCAATGTATGGTTGCGTTTCACCTGCCTTCAGCCACAGACCTGGCTGGAGACCTGGCTTGCAACCTGGTTATGTGCCCTGGCTGGGGAATCGAACCAGCGACCTTTGGGTTCGCAGGCCGGCACCTTATCCACTGAGCCACCAGCCAGGGCAAGAATTTTAGTAATTAGCTTTTATGTGTACCATGAGAGGGGAAAAGCTGAGAATCACCTAAGAGTTACTGAACCTGGCGGACTGGGTGGGGCCCAGAAACCAGTCACCCTGATGCAGTAGGTCTAAGGACATGCTTTGAGATGTACAGAACTCACTCTGAGATGGGCAGTTATTCCTGCAAGGGCCATGGCCAATGGCTTGCCACCCACCCATGTGCTACCAGCAGCACTGTCTCAATTATGCTATTCTGAATTCTATAGCCCTCCCTGGCATAAACAGACCTCCCTCAGTTACACTTTTCTTCCATTTAAGAGACCTGGATCAGGAGCTGCCTGGGAGCCTCATCCAAACTTTCCACATCAATTCTCTAACATATGACTGAAACAAATCCTAACACCACTCTCATGAACAACTTTAAATAAGCAGCACTCCTGAAAACTCTTGTGTTACAACTTTAAGAATGACAAAGTCTCCATAATGTAGTAGTTCTTAGTGTCTTAAAAAATAAAAGTCACACATTAAAACTTCCTTTGAGAAGCCCTGGCTGGTGGCAAAGTGGCCAAGGCACCCGTCTGTGAACCCAAAGGTCACTGGTTCGCGTCCCAGCCAGGGCACATAACCAGGTTGTACGCCAGGTCTCCAGCCAGGTCCATAGCTGGAGGCATGTGAAAGGCAACAATACATTGATGTCTCTCTCCCTTACATTCACTCTGAAAAATAATAAAATCTTAAAAACAAACAAACAAAAAAACTTTCTATGAGAAATTAACCTTATAGAGGCCACATCTGGGGCCCAATGGGAGACACCCTGGAGGACCTAATGATAAGGTCCCTCGGGGCACCAAACTTTCTCAGGTTAGATAAGCCCAAGATGTGCCCCACTTCCAAACAATGCTCCTTAAAAACAAACAAACAAACAAACAAAATAAAACCCCAGACTAGACTGTCATGACTGTCTGCAGTGACTCACTGATAACTCCAGTCCCATCTGGAGGAGTCTGAGTTTCCCTCCTTCCTCTGTCTTAAGACTTTTTTCTAATGAAAAGGGAAAGACAATGTCACCAGGAATCAGGTGGCCTCCTCTACCATGGGACTAACCTGGAACTACTTCTCCCACACTCTGCTGCACACCCCTCCTTTGAGATTGCCTATTAGACCTCTACCCCAATCTATAGAAAGAAAACATAAATTCCACCTTCTCCTAAACTTGCTCCTGTTCCTTTGTCAGTAAAATTGAAATACTTTTAAATTTCTTATATTCATGTAAACTGTCTTGGAAAACTGTATAATGAATGTGTTTAATAGCTGTGCCACTCAATTCAAATCATGAGCAAATAAAAGAGCATGCATACTGTATTTCGTAAGATCTAAAATATTATTGTTTCTAAAACATCCTGATTTTGGCTATATTACAATGTGAAAAAAATGTGCATCTTAGAATCATGAAATATACAGTACGGTGAAATGTCAAATAAACTTCCAACATCTATATAGGAAGGTAAGAAATTATAAATAAAATGACCAAAGACAGAGGTGCAATGAGACACACCTAGAAATTAAGGAAAATGTGCTACTTGCTTTTAAACACTGTACTGAGAATACATATGCCCTTAAAAATGACCCACATGCAGCAGGAGCTCTGAAACTTTCAGTGCTCCCACAGCCTTGCCCAAAGAATGGCAACAAAGCACCATGATTTTCATGTGTCTAGGTCCCCATGATTGCAGGTTACATTTAACTCTCAGTGGACAATGATTTACCCACAGATGTGCCTGTACATTTCAGTGATGCTCTCCTGCCATCACTTTAATCACTTCCACTGAACCATTTCCTCCTGTCAAACATCCTCCTCTTTTAATCATAGGAACACCCTTCCCTTGCTGTCCCCTTTGCTGGCTCCTCCTTGATCTACTCTCATTTCTATTTCTCTCTCCATGCACGACCTTGTTCATGCCATAGCCCTTGCTGCGATATGGTTACCCCAACTCTCGTATGGGCAGCACTAACCTACAGTCAGTGTTGTATACCCACCAGATTGCCTAACACTCCCACCTGGACATCTCACAAACATTCAAAAAGAGCACATCTAAAGTAGAATTATCAATGCCTGCCCCTTCCTCACCCCTCTCCAAGTCTGTTCCTCCCCCAGCTCTATAAATGACTCCACCACCCACTAAGTCAACTAACATGGCCACCCAACACATCTGCTGTAGTGGCAAACCTCATCTAGTCTCCTGTCTCTACCGTGATCTGCCACCTCCAGGTCATAATCTCCTATAGCCCAGACCATTGCAGTGGTCACTGCCACCCACGGACCTCCCTGAGCTGCTTAGTTAGTCCCCAACGTCTGTTCACACTGCTCTCTTCACTCAGGAGCACTTTTCCCTGGAACTGGGACTTCCGCCAGTTCCTATACAAGCCAATGTTCTCCCAATGCCCTGGGGTCTTCATGGCTTCTGCTCTTCCTTCTGATTTTGCCCTCAAATCTCCCTCCATGATGAAGCCTTCTCTGATGGCTCCTCCTAAGGAGGTTCCCATATCAACCTCAACCACTACATGCTACTCATACCTGCTGGGGCAGTTTGTGCTTTGTAATTCTTTTTTCTCCAACACCACCTTCCCCAATTTCATGAAAAAGGCTAAACTCTATGTCTTACACACCTGCATTCTAGTTCACCTGGGCCCAGAGAGGGTATTCAACAAACACGGCAAATTAAAGGAATGCCCCCCTTCCTCGCCCTTTCTTATCACCACCCAATGATGTTGGAATCCTCTAGAAATGAGAGGAAAAAGAAAATGAGGAGAGGAGAAAGGAAAGAGCTCTTGGGCTAATGACCAAGTGGCTTGAATCATTCCACTGAGAGCTCAAACAGGGCGTCAGAATCCTACCTAACTGGTACACTGAATCCAGGTGGGCATCCAGAGATTACTCCTCATAGCATGACAAAACACAAATAAATTCAAGGATTTGGTTTTTCTTTCTTTCTTAATGAGACTTAGATCTTTGATAACTACTTATCCTCACTGAGCCAAAATCTATGATCCCAAGGGACCAGATACAATTTAGAAAATTTAAGAAAGAAACATGTTTGAGGAATTGCAAACGATACAAGCATAGGCTAGTGAAGCACTTCCAGGTAGACTTTGAGCTACTAAAACATGACACCAGGCACAATTGAAAAGAACTTGGGGCTTTGCAGATAGGAAGCTACAGAGCCTAAACAAACCAAAACCCCTAGGAACTTCAACTTCCTCATCTGTAAAATGGGACATGTAACGATGTTTTTCAAAAAGATCGTTGTAAGGATAAGGAAAAACATAGGCTGTGATGGTTCTTAGAAAGATGTCAAGTGAACTGTGTGTACTGGCTGTCCCACTTCTCTGCCCAGCCCTTTCTCATTCCTGCCCTACATGAAGGCTGTGACTGGGTCACTCTGTGGCATAGATGTACATGCCAATAGAGCCTTCGACACCCCCCACCCCCCGCCCCATAAACGTATGAGGAGCTCACTCCAAGTCTGCCCTCCAAAGGTACCTGCTGAGAATCTCTGACAAAGTCCGCAAGGGTCCTGGTGGGAAAGTGATGGCTAGGAAACAATGCAGATGCTAGGAGGAATGGGAGTAGGGAGAAGGAGAGGGAGAGACAAAGAAAGAGACAAGGAATAAAATAACTGGTTTTATTCCTATTAGATGTCACAATGACAGACAGAATGAAATACTGTTGTTACTGCCTTCCCTAACCATTCCCCAGAGCAGGGGTTCTTAGCTGGGGCCACTGTGGGGAGGAAGAAAGGCAGAGGGATAGAGTGCTATGAGCATCTAGTGGGTGGAGGCCAGGGATGTTGCTAAACATGCCATAATTCGTAGGACAGCCTCCGCCGCAGAGAATGATTCAGTCCCAAATGTTAACAGGGCTGAGGGAGAAAGAAGCCCTGCTGCAGACCAAAGGGCTACCCCCTACTATCTCCACCATCCCTGGTAGAGGTGAAAGAAACCAGAAGCCTCTTTTCAGTCAAATCTGAACCTGACCCTGACAAATATACCACTTTCAGGAAGTCAGTCCCCTGGATCAGCAAAAGAAGGCAGGAAATGTGGAGTAAAGGGATCCCACCACCCAGTTGCGAATAAAGGAGAAAGGATGAGAAAGTAGGGTTGGATAAGATTTGGAAAGAGAAAGGAGAAAAATATGAGGCCAGAGTTTCCCAGACGATGAAATGCTGGATAACCATGAAGAAGCAAGTGTTCTTTCTTTGAAGCCAAAATATGCTCCAGGTCACTGAACAAGCTCTGGTGATGACTACCAGCACTGAGTCCATGTACTGTTCCCCCCAGTAAGAAAAGAAAGGAAAGACAGGGAAGATTGGGGAGAATGGGGGTGCCAGACGCAGACTACTATCTCCAGAGCTTGGAGGGGGAAACTAAGGGAACAGTGGGCTTTGTTTAGGTTCTGGATGTGTATGGCTGGAACCGGGCAATCCTGGAAGGGCCGGTTTCCTGCAACAAGCCCAGGGAAGAACAGAGTTAGTTGCTCCCAGCCTTGACCGGCCAATAAAGGCACTTCAGATACGCAGCAGCTATGTGTTTTTGGTCTGGCCAAAAACAAAAAACACAACAACAACAAATCACACATACCACTTATTATTTGGAATTAAAAATTCTATTTGGTGATGCAAAAGGAGCTATTTTCCCCATAATACCTTGGTTAGGCCAAGAGGTTACAAGGATAATCCCTACTTTATAGCTGAGAAACCTCAGGGAGAATGAATATACATGAAATCATCTATACATAGACACAACACCCATGTCTCAGATATTATACAGTCCTTGGAAGATGAACATCCTTTGTTTGACTATAACACAAATTGATGGGCTTCTTCTGACAGCCTCAACCACTAACAGGCAGAAAATGAGAAAAACCTGTTTCTCATATTTTCTTGGCTCTACTACTGAATCAAGAAGGTGACTCTGAAGAGAAAAGTATGTGATTCATAGTCATGAACCCTCTCCCTGCACACAAAGGGGAGCCTTGAGAAGACCAATTGAATCACCTCTACCTAGCCCTCTGCCAGCTCATCTCAAAAAATGCAAACTCATTGAGAGAACTACTTATAAGAAATAGGTTATTTTCCAATTACCTATGACACACCTTCAGTTGCAGACCCTTATTGTCAGGACAATAAAACCCACAGCAAGCACCCAAGAGCCAAAGGCAACTTACCATGTTTGGCACATTGGTGACTGAAGCATTCTTGATGTCTGCAGGGAAGGGCGGCAAACTGGTGACCACATTCTGTTTGCTGGGTAACTGGGGGTTCACTCCAGGGGCTCCCATTGGCTGTCCTCCAGTTTGACTAAAGGGTTGTCCAAATGGACTTGTGTTACCAGTCATTCCCATCTGAAACAAAAAGGGGCAACATCAACTGCTGGAACAGTAACATGCAGGGGCTGCAGAAATGCTCACTTTGATTCAGGGAAGTGAAAACCATTATTTCCTATAAAAGCTTTACCTCAATTATAAGTTAAAGGCTTATCTCAGGGTTCACAGTCAGAATTATGAACAGAGCAACTTATTCAAACTGCTACACACTAAGGCAGAAAACTAATAAAGCTGTTCAACAACCACAATTGTCTCCTCCTCCTGAACATCACCCAAGAGCCAGCAACTCCCATCCTTACCCTCAACCACACTCAACAAAACATTCCAGAATCACTGGCAAAGGGGAGCTCCTTCAGCTTAATCTTAATTACTCTCTAAATATATAGTTTCTTTTGATTTTCTGATCAGACTGAAACAAAGTTTCTGTTAGTTCAAAACACAGTGTAGAAACACTGGCAAAGAAATGATATAATACCTGGGATTTGCTTTAAAATAGTCATTTTTTCCTGTAAGAGGTACTTAACAGGAAAAAAGCCTGGATAACAGAGGGCTGGCCTTATGTTGGTAACTCCCAAACAGGTGACAGGTATGCATGAGAGGGGTTGTAATATTATCCTCTCTAATATTAAATGAGTTCAAATTTTTCCATAATAAATTTTTCTTATAAGTAGCAAAATAAAATGTATAGTAGATAAAGGCAAGAACAAGAAGAAGGAACCCCCACCTATGTATGCCTCTGCAAGGGCCTGCAACCAATACATGAGCCAGGATTCCCTGCGGACACCGCAGCTGCAACCTTCACAGGAGAGAATTTTGGAAACCCCAAGTTAATTATCCTTCTGATTACCTGCCTCCTCTGGAGGAACAGAGACCAATCATTAAGAAGCTGGCTTTTCTCAGTGCTTGCCTTTGCTCTTTTACACTTGCTACAAACTGTTCACTCTACTCTCTTCCCTTCATCACTTGAAGTTTGAAAACTGGAAGGAAAGGTCGTGGTGTCCTGCATGGTGTCCTGCACTCCACCAGGGAAGACCTCCTAGGCGAAGGTGTTCTCATTCAAGAGATCCTGGCTCACATGGTGACTGCTGCTCTAGCCCATTCATGCAGGTAACTTACTTTCCTCTTCTATAAGCTTCAATCCTCACCTGTAAGACAAGTATCTTTCAACTCTAAAATTCTAGGTTGCAGATAAACCAATGCTCCACACAACTGACCTTTTCTGCTGAAATGTCCATATAAGAAATACAAGTAAAACCAAACTAGTATAATGATCTTGTTCTGTGCATGGGCTTCCATATGTAGCCCTTACAGCAGTCATTTCTCACTTTTATTTTACTTTTAAATCCTCACAAAGTTTTTTTCCCATTGCTTTTAGAGAGAAAGGAAGGGGAGGGGAGACAGGGAGAGAGCCAGAGACAAACACTGATGTGAGAGAGAAATAGATTGGTTGCCTTCTTGTACACAATCAACTTGGTTTACGGCATGACGTTCCAACCAACTGAGCCACACCAGCCAGGGCCATTTCTCACCCTTTTGAAAGTGAACACATTCTAGCTGCCACATTTGGCCTTATTTGATTTACGTGCGTAAACAGAAACAAATTAAATTCCACTGAAATTCAAATTCAACTTGAATAAAACAATTAAGTTTTTCAAAAAGACAATTAATTAGGCTCGACTTTGAGTTCTGGTGACTTAATCAAGGCAGGATAATAGCTCAGTAAACAATATAAAGGGCATTTTTGACTCTCAACTAGGTTCTTTCAGTTGTTAACTGAAACTCAGATCTGAAGCAAGAATTGTATTTTCAGAAAGTATTACATACACTAAATAAACTCCATGTAGCAATGCTTCTCTCAGAATTTGTTTTATTGCATAAAATCAAACTGCTGAAACAGCTTTCTCAGAGGCCCAAGAATTTGGGAAAAAACATAGTTATAATTTCCACTTCCTAAATTTCATTTAAAATATCCTTCCAGGTCCTGGCTGGTGGCACAGTGGATAGGCACTAGCCTGCGAACCCAAAGGTCACTGGTTTGATTCCCCAGCCAGGGCACATAATGAGGTTGCAAGCCAGGTCTCCAGCCAGGTCCACAGCTGGAGGAAGGTGAAAGGCAACCATACATGGATATTTCTCTCCCTCTCTGCCTCTCTCCCTTCCCCTCTCTCTAAATATAATAAATAAAATATTTAAAAATAAAATAAAAAATAAAACAAAATATCCTTCCTAGGACTATATATTAAATTAAAACACATGCATCTATTCACCCCCTCATTGAATTAATCCTTGCAGTTAGCTAGTGCAGGTTTCCCCTGCTATCTGAAAGTACAGAACTCCTATGAAACCATTCATAAGCCAAGATGGCGTAAAGCAAATAAATTATCATTAGTTTATATAGGAAAATTGTTTAGTGTTTCCAAGCCCCCAAAATAACATATCAAATAACACAACAAAACCGGAAATAACACTAACATGTAGTAAAAAGCTGAAATGATATGATAAATACACACTACAATTGGCACACTAACCAATCTGATTGAGCAATAAGCTCTCCATTTTATCCATTAATGGATATCAGTTAAAAGAGGCCATACTCTGCTACTAGCAGAACCAAAAGTAACATAGGCAGCCTTCAAGATTCTTGCTTTCTGCATGTGTATAACTAGTATGAATGGTGGACACAGACAAGTTCAATGCACACAATGTGTGTTTATTTCACCACAATCAAAATACTTATTTGGATCCAGTTTTACACTAAACCGAAAACCCTCATGAGCTCTCTTAGATTTTTCTTATACCTTAGGGCACATTTTCTTAATGGATGAACAATACAAATAGAAAGCCCAGATGCTAACAGACAGACACAGTTCAAAACAACAGTGGCTTGTTGCTGAGATGCTGAGTGTACATAGTTCCTGCGTAAGGAGCTTAGCTGGGTTGCCCTTGCTGTTCAATGTGTGCACTGGCTTGTTGAGCACTATTTTCACTTTTCACCTTTTTTTTTATAAAAGTAAAAGTCCTCTTTAAATTTCTTTCAGTAGTGAAAACAGGTACTAACGTAGGCCTTTCATAAAAGCAAATTGGCACAATGTGAACAAAAAGTGGGCAATACATGTGTTCATCAAGCCTGGTTCTCTCTGTGCAGAGGAAATTTTCCTACTTGTCATGGAATTTACTCCAGTTACATAATCACCAATTTGACAAAGAAAATCCCGGTCATTTTTGAAGTCTCTTGCATCAACAAACCAAAGTGGATGGCAGCTGAGGATGGGTAAGAGATGGGTCCTTCCAGTCACACTCACCATCCAAGGTAGTTACCCCTTTGGTGTAGAGAAGGAAATAAATACCCAGAGACCAAAGGGGTCTTGTGGGTCTCAAAGTTCACCTCACATGTTTCAAAAAACCTGTTTCTAAAACATTGTGGATATTTTTGATAACATTCATATGATCACTTTGCCAGGGTAAAAATGAGGTGCATGTTTGGTCTGTCTGGTCCCTTGGGTACCACCTGCCTGCTGAGCTACTGAGGCAAAACGCTTTCTAACTTATTTGAATCCAAGTGCCCCAGGGTTTTTGGAACACTGATGAGAGTTCATCAGGAATTTTTCTTACCTATTCTTTTTGGCCATCTAATAGTGAAGAAAATTATCTCAAAATGGTCTCAATCTTCATTGGGCAAGACCAAGGTAAAACTGAAGTCAAAGATCACAGATAGCAGGTAAGGAACATCTAGCTCACTGGAGACTATTAACTTAAAAACATATAATAAAAAATTTCCCTTTCTCAGCCTAGAACAACGAACACATTACAGAGATGAACCAAAGCAAGCCGCTACCTGCAGAAGATCACACTCTAAGGTCAGGCCTTAGGTCTCTCAGTCCAGGGCCAATCCCAGACTTTCAGTAACCAATTAGAGCTAGTAGGACAGAGACCAAAGGACAGTTCTCCAACAGATTATTGCTGCCCAGTTCCTAAGTAACCCCTTTACCTTGGGTTCCAAATCATCTCCTGGTAGAACCAAAAAGATGTTCTCTAGTCCTAGCCTGAATTTGGGTAAAAGCCATTAGCTTGTAGAGACTTCTAGATTTCTTAATTCCTGTTCTACATCTATTGTCTTTTGATCAGACTAAACATTCTCAAGTCTAGACGAACACATATTTTTAGCATCAATACTCATATCTAAATAGTCAAGACATAAAAATCTACATATTCCTTGTAATTTCCTCATAGCTATTTGATAACATTTATTAAACTTGGCTTTATTTTCAAATAAATTTATCAGAATTTGGTTTAAGGTTGCTTAAGAACCAACATGTAATCTTTTCAATAAAATTCAAGAAGCAGAATAGCACAAGTAAGCAACTGTTAAGTTGATGGTAAAATTATATAAAACATGAACAAATTAAAGCCTGTGGAATATTTACATTCTACCTAATTCAGCATCAACCCATAAATGTTAAAATTTCCTTTTACTATATTTTTCCCCCAGAGTCCCTTTAAACATTAAGTTCAAGCTCAGAAAATGGGAAAAGTTAACTATATTACATATCTAAAAAAGCAAGTTCTCTTAAATGAAATCTAAATTAAGGTCTACCACATTTTTCCTATGAAAAAAGCATCCTTATAAATCAAGTATATTTGTCTGCTGTCTGTGCCTATCACTTTGACAAAAGGATAAAGACATTAAATTACAGTCCCTGTGTACAAGGAAAAAAAAAAATCAGGTAAGAAGAAGGAAAAACAAAAAAACTCATGCCAGGTCTGGAGGCCTACCTGTCTTCCCACTCAAAGACAGAGATTAAATATTGGCCTTAACATGATTCTGAAGCATGAGATCTAGTAATAAAACTTCATTAGTTGGCAAAAAACTAAACAACACCTACAGTAGCCTTAATTATCAAAACAAAGATAGCATCTGGAGCAAATTCTAATGACACTTGGCCCATCAATCAAAAACTGCTGAAGGCCTGAGCTATCTGAGGTAAGTGACAGTTCTCCACAGGAGAGGAGTAGACAATGCTTCTTCCGACTCCAGAGAAGACATATATTACAGATATGCTATGGGACATACAAACTCTATGGCATTATCTGCCATAATAATACTTATGGCAATCCATTCTGAATCTGTCTTGCACACAAAACCAGGCTAAAACTTGCCTTCCTAGACCATATGTCTCTGGACCCCAGCACATGGTGGGTGTTTAGTATTTGAAGGAACCAAATAAATGAACACTCTAATGAGACCACGTATCAGGCAGACCCTAGGAACAACAGGAACTCCTATTCTGGCACTAAAAACACAGGCAATCAAAGAACATGGACCAGTTCTTTTGATGAGGGTCACCACTGGTGGAAATGGAACTAGGAGAGGCAGGGGTAACAGTCTCCTGTCTACCTTCTTAACACCTGTCATAAGGATTTCACTTACCTGTTGGAGTGAACAGTCATGAAGTGGACAAGCGTACAAGTGGCCTGTTCGTATCAAAAGGTTGAACATAATATGCCCTTGGAGGTGGTTTTGCAGGATAACGATAGCTTTGTGTCCCATCACAGCAGGTATGGGAACCTTGTCTGACTATAAAACAGGTCCTCTGTGCTACATCCACTGGGCCAGCAAACCCTTGGCTTTGGCACGAGGTTCAATCCAGAGCTTCCCAAGAGGTGTGCTAAAATACTGATCCATTAGTCTCAGTGGTCACCTGACTGTAAACAGCTTCCTCTGATGTCCTCAGTGTGTGAGACAAATATTTTCATGTTTTAATTCTGTCATGATATGACAGCTATCAATATATTAAATAAGAAAACAGCTTTGGGTTCCAAAAGAACAGGACGATTCTCTCCACTAACCCAGGGAGTATCTCTACAACTTACCTCATCAAATAAGGTAGTAAGCATAATTTAAAAAATGAGTCTTAGAAAAAACTACCTTGTCAACTCACAAAAATGAACAGAAAGTTGCCCGAATCCTCTACAATGTACCTGTGTTACTAAACTAAATTACTTTTTAATAAAAGGAGTGACTGTTAAAAATACATATATAATTTAAAAAATAAAGCAGGAAACTGAAGAGAGTAAAGAATAGATCATCAAAATGGAAGTTTTTCCCAAGAACAGGCTTCTACAAAAGTAGGAAGCCCGGTATCCATTTCTTGCTTCTTTGTAGGAAAAGGAGGCAAAGAAATGCTTTCTTTGCAGTTAGGGCCACCATAGGTTGTAGCTCCTCTCCCATTACCAGCAGCCCAAACAGTCCTGGGATAAGGTATGAGCCAAGGGCTGTCTGGGAAGTCCATGTGTGCGCGTGTGTGCACACATGTGTGGGAGGGGAGGTGTGTGGTTATGTCTGTCCAAATTTTGTAGTGTGCATTTTTGAGAGAAAAGGTCCATTATTACATTTCAAAGAGGGTCCTAAGATCCCCCAAAGATTAAGAATGCCTGACTCTGGAGAAGGAATACCCGCCCCTCCTTAACAACTAACTCTTAGGGAAGGGCAAGATCTCCCCAGAGCTCACATAACCCTGCCATATACGGGCCTTTTTCAGCAGACAATCTTCCATCCAAATATATCAACCACTCATGTAAACAACTACCCTCACAAATGAACTCTCCCCAATATTATCTCCAAATGCTTCTTGAAATGCACATTCATGAGAAGGATCAGATCATAACCATTTATGAGCTACAAGCTAATGAGGACACACTGTGTGACCAGAGGAGAATATCTGGAATAAGAGGGCAAAGGGAAGATATATAGGACCAGAGGAGGGCAGCTAAAAACATTCTTCCACTTCATGATTTTACGTACATTCGGCCCGGCCTTCAGAAATGCTTTAAGAGGCAACAAATGCAGAGTTTGATGTGGTTTTGATGAGACCACTAAACACACTGCTTTTTTTTTATAGCTGCATTCTTCAGTTTTCCTCACCTTGATATACACTTAAAACCACACCACAGAGCAGACAGATTACAGGAAGTACTGGGGGATGGGGTGGGGGGTAGGGCGGGAGAAGGCATGCTACTGATGCAAATTAGAGAACATACAGAAAGCAAACAAAATACAACCTTCAGCAACAAGCTTAATAGGGACAACTGGACAGGACAGATATTCAGATGGAAGGGCCTCAAAGAATACCTGCTTAAAACATATCACTTCGTGGATGAGCAAAGGGTGGTCCAGAAAGCTTAGGAACATCCCCATCCCCAGTCCAGGGTCCTTGACCCCTGTCATGAGGCTTGTCACCACCTCCTTGTAAAGCAGAATCGTGATTCCTCCAGGCACGCCCAGACTTGCACACGCATGGCACTCGACACTGCTGGACAGAGACAGGCTCAGTCCACAAAGAGCAGGCATTAATGCCTGTTTTTGAAAACAAACAAACAAGAAACACATTTTATTGGAACACAGACACAGTAAGATTTCATTCAGAGAGGCAATTCGAGCTGTGGTTAAGTGTGTGGACTCGAAGAATATTCACCTGGGCTGATGGTGGTTCTGCCACTTGCTAGATGTGTGTCTTTGGGCAATTAACTTAACCCTCTGTACCTTGGTTTTATCACCTGTAAAATGGAGGTAACAGCACCTCCTCTGAGGATTGTGTGAGCATTAAAAAACTTGACCTATGCCCTGGCTGATGTGGCTCAGTGGACTCAGTGCCAGCTGGTGAACCAAAGGGTCGCTAGTTTGATTCCCAGTCAGAGCACATGCCTGAGTTGCAGGACAGGTCCCTAGTCAGGGGTGTGTAAGAGGCAACCACACATTAATGTTTCTGTCCCTCTCTTCCTCTCTCCCTTGCCCTCTTTCCCTCTCTAAATAAATAAAATCTTTAAAAATAATAAAAACCTTCACCTTTGAAAAGCACCAAGGAAAGTAAATGACAAGCAGTAACTGCTACAGGGGTTGGATAGTATGTTATGATTTGGCTTTGGGAAGACTCATTTTACACTAGACAGAACTTCTTCCAAAAGTATGCTTAGGGTAATAATAAAATAAATTAACATTTTCCAGAGGCCATGTGATGCTGGGGAGTGGTTCAAACAGGTAGGATTAGAGGGAGAGGCCATCTGGTATTACTGGCATTTGACTGAGACATATTTAGAGAAACATGGAATGAATTTGTAACAAATCAATCAATCACATACTAGTTGTAGAAATACTTTAAATAGACAATTATTTTCAAATTGTCTTATTAGGCGCCAAACATTTCCAAATATTCACTTAGTTGTTTTCTAGCTTTAAAAATACTCAGAATGTTCCTTCAAACTTAACATATACCATAAGTAATAATATACAATCAAAATATCCTACCCTAACCTTCATAGGTTAAAATTTAAATCAAAACACAGAAGAATCACACAAGAAAGAACATTCCTATGAAACAGAAATTGATGCAATTCCCACCTACCTACATGTGAGCTACAACATAGCAACAAATGCTCTAATTGAGATGTGGCTTTGACCTAACCTGACAAGTTTATTAACCTGAAGTTTTTAGCACTTTCTCCACACACTGGTATACATGTAAAGCCACAAATTCATATAAGATTGTAAAAACAACACAATTTATTTAGTACACCAAGAGTAAAATTTGCCAAATAACTAAAGAGTCATAAATATTCATTCTTTTCAGTAACATAAAGAACCAGAACTAACCCAGGGTATGGCCATATCATTCATAAAGCCAAAAACATTTTCTCTTGGCAACCTACCACTGTTGGGAGAAAGCCAAGAAAAGCAGTTTTCATGGAAAGACACATGGCTGCATTCAGTTGTCTGCTATCGCCCACTTGCTCTTGGAATCTTTCCAGTACCTCAACTTGGCAAATAAAAAGTAAGTAGAAATGCGCAACAGATCACAATGCCACAGACACTGCTTGGACATCCAGATTCACCTGGAATAAGAGAGCTAGGCTGAAGACCGTGGGCAGATGAGTGGCCCACTATTTAATGGACTCAACTCTTACAGGGATGCCAGCTTTGAAAAAGTGCAGGGAAATACATAGCCCTGGAGCCTGACCATTTCCCTTAGACTGATAAATCACAGCTGGGAAGTAGGTAAAAGTACTGAGCAACTCTCACAGTATTTCACTTGGATATGTGACCAGAATGTGACTTAAAAATAAAGAAACTCCTACAGTGAAGGTTACAGGACAGGGGATCAATATGGAGGCAGGAAGCCCCAGGCCTCATTTGTATTCAGCCAATTGTTCTAGAAGCTTACAGCAATAAAACCAGTACCCTAACAGTGATGGCATACTTCAGAGGTCATAATAGTTAAGGTACACAGGCTCTTCAGGGTGTAATCTGCATTAATTCACAAGCAAAAACACTCAGCCAAGGTCTGTTGGGAATATGTTTCTGCCATTAATCAGATGTGTGGCTTGGACAAATCTCTTGTCCCTTCCAAGTCTTAGTTCTTCTCAGCTATAAAACATGAAGCATTTACATTAAAAGTGATCTTTAAAGTTCCTTCTAATCCTAAAATCCGATGAAGTTTCTAATTTTAAATAATCAGTGGTTGGCCCTGGCTGGTGGCTCAATGGATAGGCGGTAGCCAGGAAATCCCAAGGTTGCTGGTTCAATTCCCAGCCAAGGCACATAACCAGGTTCCCAGCCAGGTCTCCAGCCAGGTCCGTAGCTGGAGGCAGGTGAAAGGCAACCATACGTTAATGTTTCTCTCCCTTTCTTTCACCCTCCTTTCCCCCTCTCTAAACATAATAAATAAAACCTTAAAAAAAAAAAAAAATCAGTAGTTGCACTGCATGAGATCTATATTCCTGGAGGTCCAGCATACTTGCAGTTAATAGTAACAATTGAGGACTTAACAGTCTGCTCAAGCCAAGAGAGCCAGCCTCTGGAACACAAGGACCTCACCATGGTAATGTTCCCTGTGGGTGGCCAGGGGCCTGTCCAGAAGACCAAGGATTTTGTAGGGTACTCTCCACAGCTTTGCACCCTCCACACCATTTCCCAGAGTATGTTAACAGATATTACAACTAAGCCAAGGTAAAATATTCCAAGATGATGGTGATAAAAAACTTAAATCGATTACTTTTCCTAATTCTTCCAACTCTCAACACATTGTTGACCAGCAATTTTATACAAAAGTTAATATAAGTGCAAACACAAGTTAACTCATGCAGCAAATTACATCCATCTGTTCATTAATATCTTTTTAGGTAGAAAAACAGCCTATTTAAGATTGACTACTCCTTTCAAATGATGCAAAACCAAGGCAAGCCCATAGTGGCCATGAAGAAAGAAGAGAAAAGAAGACAGGATAGTAAAAGAATAGAAGACAGCTCTGACTAGTGTGGCTCAGTTGCTTAGATGTCCTCCAGCACAGGAAAAGGTTGCCTGTTTGACCCTGGCATGCCTGGCTTGCATTGTTGGTACTGTTGGGGTGTGTAAGAGGCAACCAACTGATGTTTCTATCTTTTTTTTTTTTTTTTTTTTAATTTTATTGTTGTTGTATTACATCCATCCCTTTTTTACTCCCCTCTGTCCCCCTCCTGATGTTTCTATCTTTTATCGCTGTTTCTCTCTCCCCCCTCTCCCTTCCCCTCTCTTTAAAAGTAAAGTCTTTAAAGAGAGAGAGAAAAGGGGAAAAGACAAGAAAAAGGGGGAAAGACATGAAAAATATAAAGACCAATTTTATTTTACACTGCAGCTCAGCTATACCACAATGGAATACAGATTTGAGCTTTAAAAATAAAAGTCACTCAACAAACTACCCCAAACTCTCTGCAAGGAGAGCTCTCCTGTTCCTCCTTCATGGACTTACCATCCATTAAAAAAACGATGAAACAAGAGGAGGCAATAGAGGTAATGCAGGAAAATAAAGGAATTCAGGGGAAAGCAAGGTCAAGATGGGACTGAACATGCAAAGAAGGCTTTATGGAAGAGAGTCCATGATTATTTCTAGTAAAACTTAAAGAAGAGAGAAAGGTGACATTTCAGAGTATTTTGTTTCTCCTCTATATGGGAACAGGAAAACTGAACCAGATCTTGAAACAGAAAGGCTGTCAGCTAGAACAGGAGGACCAGCACACAGAGATGAACCCCAGAAGGCAGATGTGCGGACAGAAACCCAGGGCTTCCTGTAGCTTCCTCTGGGCCAACCTCCTGGGCCTCAAGAAGATGACCAAAGAGAATAAAGTAAGATCCCACCCAGCTTATTAAATGCCATTAAGTCTCAATCCATAAAACATCCTCAAAGACATACCGGTGTTTGGAGCACATATAGCTTTACTTCTAACCAAAAACTGAACTGAAAGAAGTCCTAACAAATACTTTGTGCAGTACTGGTCAGTCATCCTCACTGATGAGAAGATGGAACATGGACAAGACTTTGAGAACATCCAGAGCTACCTTAACACTATCTATTCTGCAGTTCATTTCTGGAACAGGAAAGTATGACATCAATGCAAGGCAGTGGTGGTAATATAAAAAGTAAAACTGTTCTTTTACTATAAGTCACTCATCACCATGAAAAAAATTTTTCCTTGTACATTAAGTTGTTAAAAAAAGATACAAAAGGTATTCCCATAACTAACACACATACAGAAAAAGAGCAAAAACCCAAATATTTAATAATGACAACCGTAGAGGTGATGTATATTTTCTTTTTTCTGTTTTTAAAAAAGATTTTATTCACTATTTTTAGAGAGAAGGGCAGGGAGGGAGGAAGAAAGGGAGAGAAACAGCAATGTATGGTTGCCTTTCACTTGCCTCCAGCTACAGACCTAGCTGGAGATCTGGCTAACAACCTGGTTACGTGCCCTGGCTGGGAACTGAACCAGCAACCTTGAGGTTTGCAGGCTGGCACCTATCCATTGAGCCACCAGCCAGGGCTTCTATTTTTTTATATTATTCAAATTCTCTACATAGTGCATTATTTTGTCATAAGGAAGGAACCATGGTTTTTTTAAAGCCACTTTTTACTTATTCAAACATTCTGACAAAAACACCCACTGTTTGGCTACATTTAGAATTCTAATTTAAGCTGTCAGTGAATAAAACTAGGTAGATCAAACTGATTATGACTGTAAGGGATTACTCCTGGGTGATCATTTAAATCAAATTCACCCTGGTTATAATGTGGCTATAAGTTGTCACACCTGCTCTAATGCATTATATATGTGACCAGAAAAAAACCTGAATGAGGGAGGCTCAGCCCCTCAACTCAGACACCTACCACTACTATTTGCAAAGAAGGCTGGAAGGGGGAAAAGAGAAGCAACACAGTCAATGGTCAACCAGGATATAGAACGATGTGTTTCTCTAACAGTTTATCCTTATTGACTTGGAGACTGCATGGCTGACTCTTGGGACAATAAAAACTTTCTATACTCTGGTTCCCAGTTCAGAGAATAAAGGATACCATTCTACTGGAACCTATCTGGTAACTAAGCTTTGGAGAGCAAAAGGCAAAAGATCAATCAGATCATGAGGGATTCTACCAGAACATGTTTAACTCCTAGATAACGAGATGCACTGGTAATTGCAAAGTACCTATGTAAGGGCAGGCTGTTCCCAGCAAGGAGACAATCCAGCAGCTCTTACATTTGGCCCAACTCTCACTAAAGCCTACCTGCCTCCTAGCTCTCTCTCACCTCTTAGCAATGATGCTCTCATCTTTGGGACATGGAAAGTTGAAATGACAGTGATAATATGCATGCTTATCAACCATGAGGGTGATGTATATTAAGCATCTTCCAGGAGCAAATACTATGGGGTGGTGGAGGTGCAAAGCACGCAGGGCCATGTCCTCCCAGTTCTAAGGTAGCAAACACATACTACAAGGAAACCAGATGTGCACTGTCAGTAGGTAGCACTGATACCAACACTTAACTGTAGTCTGAAAAGAGAGATATGTCCTGGCCCAGAGAGAAGACCAATGGCTTAAGAGGTCAAACCTCATATGGGCCCTGAGAGGCAGGCTGAACACTAACAGTAACATTCACTGTAGTAGCTGTTGTTCTGCATCATCTCCATGAATGAGAACAAGTTAAGACCTCAAGAAGGGCTCTGGGTTCCCATTAGGTCTAAAGAAGTTACTCTTGCAGTTTTAAAGTCTCTCTCTGCTGAAATACCTGCAACAACAGGACTTGATAGTCAAACATCTGGTTGGGAGTTAATTGATAGCATTAAGGTATTAATTAAAATGAATACTGAGACTGGAGAGAGCAGGAGTAAGCTGGTTATTAATGCTGATCATTCATAAAAGGAAAGCACTGTCTCATAAGAGCATCATTCGCAACATAATAAGACAGGAAGGAAAGCTGCTATGATCTCTCTAATCGGATTCTGACCGACTTCCTCTGAGAGTCAGAGCCTCCAGTCTTCTGGCCACTCCCACCCCTGCACACCTTTTCTTCAATGAATTCACAAGCGCTGCAGCACACCTAGATGCAGCCACACCCTGACAACTAGGATAGCACAACTGTCAACCAGGCCAGCACCTCCTATTCAGCACCTCCTATTTGACAGTATATCTCCAAGCAAAATGGGCAAGGTTTTCAAGAAAGAAAACATGCTCTAGGTCTGTCCCTTATCTCTCTGGCCCAGTGCTTCCCTCCCCTGCCCTGCTATCAATATGGCTGCTCACCACTGAGATCATACACCCCTGAAAGTGTATGCACAGGGCTGCTTGGACTTCCTGTTTCTGACTAACATGGGATAGCACATAGGAGAACACTTTGAAAACCACAAAGCACTATGCAATCTTGAGGTCAATTTGAGATCTCTTTCAAAAATAAAGCACAGAAAACCTTCACCATCAGACAGGGCTCTCTAAAGTGAATAGATTTTCTACAATACTGAGAAAGAACAGGCATGTATCCTAACTCTAACAATTTACAAAGTCAATTCTAAGAAGATGGCATTTTCCACTATTACCTATCACTTGCCTTGTTCTAGAAAGGATTTAAGATATCTTGTTTTCCAGCTCATTCTTCATATGCTTGGCTGAGAAACATAAAATGAATATGGCTCACTTAGGGCATGAAGTTTTCACTTGGTAAATAACAAGGCAACCACTGCAATAACGTTACTTCAGATCATGCACTGTTTTTCAAAAACCACACACCAGAGTGCCACATTTTTATCCTAAAATATATACCACATATGGATGCATATATACAAAACTATTGCTTGGAATGACAATCCACTGATAACTATACAAGGGACTGTACCTCCTGAGTAGAAAATGTCAACAACATTCAATTCACATCTCTCATCAAATACTATTCAGAGCAGTCTGGACATTTGCTTCAGTAGAATATTCAGAACAGGTGCTCACTTCAAAAAAGGGAATATTTGCAGAATTAATTTTACCAAGCAAATCGAAGATGATCAAAGATGCTTTGTGGGGGAAGCACTCCATTTGTGAGTCAGTACATCTTTATTTTAAAAATTACTAAAACAAAACTTCTGTTTCTGAGATTCGGTCACACCTACTATTTAAATCTCTTGTAAGATGCAAAGTTTTCAGAGTTCATATGTACCTTCAAAAGTATGCCCTAATAATAAAAATATAAGTGTAATAGGAAAAAAATAAAAGAATTTAAAGTCGTATGAATAGAAGTTATGAATAAACCAAATCTACATGTATTTTAATGATACATTTTTAAAAAGATGTCTTTAAGAACAAGACACTAAGATTTTTAAACTGTTAAATTTTATTTCATTTATTAAAAAGAAAAAAAAAAGAAACTATGAAAAAGACACATCTCCCATGCAGAAGCATTTCAAGTAAGTTACATACTGACTTCACTACAGGAGGCAGACAGAGCACAATCCCCATCCTCTAAGGGTAGGCTATATACAGTGACTTCTTCCTAAGAGGATAGGATGGAAGGGGGAATAAGCAAGAATGTTATAGTGGAGACATGTGACAGGTGATCAAGAGCCACATCAACCACAGTAGTAAGTCATACTGAGAGCATGCACCCTTCATACGATATGATAAATATGACACTTTATAACCTTCCTTCCATAACTCCATCAGCTCAAGTCTTATCACGAGAAA
The DNA here is from genome assembly GCA_004026585.1 of Noctilio leporinus. NCBI lineage: Eukaryota > Metazoa > Chordata > Mammalia > Chiroptera > Noctilionidae > Noctilio > Noctilio leporinus. Next base: position 20,604 of record PVIW01006591.1, read on the forward strand.
AGCATCAGATAGATCCCAATTAGTGATCCCTTTAATTGGGATCCCAACAGGTCCCAATTAGAGGGATCATTAATGATACTTGATCACTACTCCTCCAAACTGTTATTAAAAAGAGGGAAAGTCTGAGAAAAATATCATAACCAAGAAGAGCCTAAAAAGACAGGATAATCAAATGTTAACATGGTATCTTGGATGGGATTCTAAATCAGAGGACGGTTAGAAGGAAATCTGTATGGATTTCCATTAATAATAATATATCAACATTGTTTCATTAATTGTGACAAATGTAGTTAATAGAAATAACTGTGCATAGATGGGGGCTTGGGGTGGTGGAGAGATATGAGAATCATCTGTAATCTCTCCCAATTTTTCTGTAAATCTAAGATTGTTCTAAAAAATAAAAGTCTACTCTTAAAATGGAAAAAACTGCCTTGGCCACCTGGCTCAACTGATTGGAGCATTGTCCCATACACAGAAAAGGCTGCAGGTTCAATTCCTGGTCAGGACACAAACCTACTGTTTGAATCTCTTATAAGATGCAGTTTGCCAGTTTGATCCCCAATTGGGGTACATACAGGGGGCAACTGATTGATGTTTCTCTCTCACAACAATGTTTCACTTTTCCTTCCTTCATCCCTCTCTTTTTCTAAAAGCAATGAAAAAGTGTCCTCCAGTGAGAATGAAGAAAAAAAAAAAAATTCACACACTTAAAGAAATTATAATTATGCTGGCCTCCTGCATGTAGGGAAACACAATTTTCACTAGCTAGAAAAGTGGATTTCTTTATGGGTCCTGCAACCTGTTTGGCTGGATTACTATTTCAAATTGAGAGTCACTGACGAATCACATTATAGGGATGGTTCGCTCTATGAATGGGTGTGTTTCTAGACAAGTGTAACAGTAAATCCTTTCATATGATGAAAAGTACTACTGAGAATTTAGATTCACTATCCAAGTTATCTTTTTTATTAATTTTGTAGATGGGGATTAAAACCTGATCCATGCACAGAAAATTAGGTAATACGTACTTCCCCATCACATTTTGAATCCTGCTATATTATAGACAAGATGGTGTAGAAGGAAAAATACAGACTTTGAAGTCAAATGCTAATGGGTTGTTAAGTCAGAGCCCGCCACTTTCCAACAGGTGTCATCTTAAATAATTTCCTGGGAGGCAGGAGTGGTTCAGAATATTTTATTCCATATGTAAAACAGATATGGTCCTACCTCACAAGATTATTAACCATGAGATGAAACGAGATCATGTTGCAAAGCACCTACCACAGTGCCCAGTACAATGGGAATTTGAGAAATGCCTTGCCTGCTCTTCTCATACAACAACACTCAGGAAGCATAAATACAGTAACTGTCATTATTCATTATAGGGACATGCTAAAATTTTACATTACAGTAATCATATACGTCTGAAAAATGCTGAAAGTATTACATGGGATCAACACAAAAACCCTAAATGTTTTAACTTGGTGACAGATGGACAGAAAATTACTGTCTACAGTAAATGTAAATCTTTCTACCAGAAACATTTTGCTGAAGTCAATCCCTGAAGTCATGCTTTGGACTCATTTACATAAAGAATGTTAGGTTTAGACTTCTAGTCAAGATGGAGCATGTACATGCTTTGCCTCCTCCTACAACCATAGAAAGAATTACAATCAGATCTCAAAAACAAATAACTAGAGCAGTCAGAAAATTGAGCTATATGAAGTCCAACAACCAAAGATTTAAAGAAACCACCTTCATCCAAATGGGTGAAAAGGTGGGAGTTGCAGAGAAGGGGTAGAGAGATGGTGATGCTTGGAGGGGCAGACAGTCCCACATTCATGTGTGGTGGATAAAAGTCTGGAGGAATAACCTGGGAGTAACTGACTGCAGTCCCAGGTCAGGCTACACAACCCAAGATATCAACATGGGGAAGAAAAAGTCCCATGACCTCTGGCTGTAAAAACCAGTGGAGATTAAGGTGGCAGCCTGCAGATCTTCACTATTTAAAAGGTCAGAACAGTTTTAGAATGTACGCAAACCCCGAGGAAGCAACTGGAGAGGCGCCAGTTGTATTTAGGAAGTGGGTGAGTACTGGGCAAATTGTCACGAAGCCAGGCAGCAACACTGTCCGTCTGCTCTCTTGAGCCCCCAACCACACACAGAGCCACAAACAAGTGAAGCAGGTTGCCTCATCCTGGCAACTACCTAAGGCTCTACCACGTTTAATTTACAAGTGCCTTTGCTACACAGACCATGCTACTAAGATAGGGAGTAAAAGCAGCTCTACCTAATACACAGAAACAAACGTAGGGAGGCTGCCAAATTGAGGGGCAAAGAAATATGGCAGAAATGAATGAACAAAACAAAACCCAAGAAAAAAGAACTAAGCGAAATAGAGATAGCCAACCTATCAGATGTAAAGTTCAAAACATGATGATAAGGATGCTCAGCCCTGGCTGGTAGCACAGTGAATAAGGTACCGGCCTGCGAACCCAAAGGTCGCAGACTCGATTCCCCAGCCAGGGCCCATAACCAGGTTGCAAACCAGGTCTCCAGTCAGGTCTGTGGCTGGAGGCAGGTGAAACACAACCATACATTGATGTCTCTCTCTTCCTCTCTCCCTTCCCCTCTTTCTAAAAAAATAATGAAATAAAAATCTTAAAAAAAAAAACAAAACAAACAAAAAAATGGATGCTCAGAGATTTCATAGGGTACAGCAAAAAAATAAAATAAAGAAATGAAGGCTACACAAAGTGAAATAAAAATATACAGGGGCCCTGGCTGGTATGGTTCAGTGGATTGGTGCCAGCCTAAAAACCCAAAGGTCACTGGTTCGATTCCCCAGTCAGGGCACATAACCAGGTTGCAAGTCAGGTCTTCAGCCAGGTCTATAGCTGGAAGCAAGTGAAAGGCAACCATGCGTGGATGTTTCTCTCCCTTTCTTCCTCCCTCCTTGCCTTTCTCTCTGAAAATAATGACTAAAATCTTAAAAAAAAAAAAGTACACACACACAATCAATCAACAATGAAGGGAAGTAAGCCAGGATTCAAATCAATGATATGGAACAAAAGGAAGAAATACAAACATTCAACCAGAACAGAAAAAAAAAAACATGAATGTAAAAAGTGAAGCAAGGCTTAAGTACATCTGGGTTAACTTTAAATGTGCTAACTCCAAATCATAAGGGTGCTAGAAGAAGGTGGGGAAGAGCAAGAAAGCGAAATTTTATTTGGGAAAAAAAAATAATGAAAGAAAACTCCCCTCATTTGGCAAACTAAATAAATGTACAAGCCCAGGATGCACAGAGGATCCCAAAGAAGTTGGACCCAAAGAGGACCACAGCAAGACACATCATAATTAAAATGCCAAAGGTTAGAGACAGAGAGTCTGAAAAGCAGCTAGAGAAAAGCAGAGTTACCTACAAAGGAGTTCTCACAAGAGTATCAATGGATTTTTCAAAAGAACCTTGCAAGCAAAACAGGACTGCCAAGAAGTATTCAAAGTGGTGAAAAGCTATCATTTAGAAAGTAAGGGCAGAATAAAGTTCTTCCCAGCAAGGTAAAGCTAAAGGACTTCACCATCACCGAGACGCTATTACATGAAATGTTCAAGGGACTTATTTAAGAAAAAAGAAGATCAAAACTATGAACAGGAACAGAATCATAGGTGTCGGGGGGATCATTTGGAGGGTTATCAGCTGGGAGCGGTGAAGGAGAGAATGGGCAAAATGGTACAGGGATTTAGAAGCATAATTAGTAGGAACAAATTAGACAGGGGATGTTATGCATAGTATAGAAAAGGGAGAAGCCAAAGAACTTATATGCAGAACCATGAATGTGACCTAAAAGGGGGGGTGGGGAGGGGGTACCAGACAGAGGGGTGCAAAGGGGGACAAGTCAGGTAAATTGTAACAGCATAATCAATAAAATATACTTAAAAAAAAAAAGGAACGTTAGCTTTAGCATTTTCCAACTTTATACATTAAACAATAAAGGAACTAATAGATAACTTCTGAAGTGTGACATATCCAATCACCAACCTGCACAATTATATACCCTAACATAAGCTCTTATCATCAACACAGAGATCTCTCCCAGAGTCTGGAAAACCCACAGATCACCCCACCTTCAAGACCTCCCAATTCAAAATTTGCATCTTAACAAGATCTCAGGTGAGTTATTAGTTTAGGAAGCACTGTTGTATCTCTGCTAAAGTCTTAGAGACAGGTTAATGGCTGGGTTTCAGAACAGTTCCTGAAATATTTGTACTGATGGAAAAGTACCATCAGCAGAGTGGAGGCTTCAGATAGACCATGAGCTGTAAATACTGGGCAGCCATCTCCCGACTGTGACCCTACATAACATATTTGATTTCTGAGCATTAAGCTTTTCATTTGCTGGATGAAAAGTTACTGACATGGTGACTTTAAAGCTTAGGTATAATGATGTTTCCAAATTTCCTTGTTATTGGGGTTGTCCCCTGCCATACAAGGGGAAGACTGTCCCTTCAGCCTATGCACAAAGCTGCCATGCTTGCTATGGTGGGGGCTGGCCTGAGGGTCAGGCTCTCGGCTGGAGATCCCACACTGTTGCAAATTCTACTTGTTCAGATCAGGCAAGTTTCCCAACCAAGAAACCACAGGCAACAAATAACAAAATGAAGAGATCCACAGGCAACAGGGAACCTGTCCAGAGAAGAGTTTGAGAAGAGGCTTGAGAGAAACTGGTCAGCTACTACTAAGGAACTGTACACTGAACAGATTTCAGAGGGGCCACAGTGCTGAAAACACAGAATTTCTGACCAATCAAAGGCTGAAGACCTTTCTGAACATCTCAGGAATTAAACTAAGACCCTCCAAAAGACCATGTCTAAGAAGCAAGGTTCCTCAAGACCTGCCTTAAGAAAGTTTTAAAAACAAGGTTTGTAAGTCCAATGTTTGCCAGAATAAAATTCTGTAAAGGAAGACGAAGCAAAATTCATATTCAACAACATGTCCACAACATTCACTATACAGTCAAAAATTACTTAACATGCAAGAAGTGGGAATATGTGACCCATAGCCAGGAATTATGTATTAAAACAAATGAGCAGCTGCAAATGAAACAAACACTAAGAAGACAGAGATGTTCAAATTAGCACCCCAAAGAATGGCTGAGAAACACAAAAGGGGCAAACAGAAAGTGAGCATTAAGATGACAGACCTAAATCCAACAACCCGTATAACAGTCAATGTAAATACATACGTATATTAAGAGTAAGATTATATCACAGAAATAGTCTAACCACTATGCTGCACATCTGAATACAAAATACTGAATGTAAAGTGCAACTGAAAAATAAAATTTAACTTCTGGCCAAGATGGAGGTGTACACAGACATGCTTCACCTCCTTCCGCAACCAGAAGGGTTACATCTACCTCAAAACAAAAAACAAACAGAATCACCAGAAAAGTGAACAGCATGGAAGTCCAATAAACAAAGATATAAAAAAGTAATACTCATCCAGATAGATAGAAGGGGCAGAGAGGAAGTGGTGTGGCGGCAGTGGTGGCTGCAAGGCAGTGGCTGTGGTCAGCCGGCTAAAAGAGCAGTCACACATCATAAAAGCCAGAAGGGACACATTGGGGGTGATCCCAGTAGCAGATTAGACTGCACAGTCCATGGTTTTGGCGCTGGGAAAATAAAGTCTCATTACTTCTAGCTGAGAAAACCAGAGGGGATGGGGGCAGCAGAAGAAACTGCCTGTCTCTCAGGAGAGTCCATTTAGAGGATCGCCATGGTCCTAGAACATAAGCAAACCTACCCACCCTGGGAACCACCACCAGGGCAACAGCTAAAGTGGCATCAGTCACATATGGGAAGTGGAAGCTGTTGGAAGTGACTGGAAAAGGGGAAAGTGCCAAGCAAGCAATTTTGTTCCCTGTCTGATCCCTCCCTCACATACATTGTCACAAGGCAGTGAAAGGGATGGCTCTGCTCCTTACAACAGGTGTGACAGCTCTACCTAAGACAAAGAGGCAAACACAGGAGGCTGTAAGGTTGAGGAGAGAGAAGTATGGCCTAAAAGAGGGAGCAGATCAAGGCTCCAGAGGGCAAATTAAGTGACGAGGAGATAGCCAACCTAACAGACACAGAGTTCAAAACACTGGTGATAATGATACTCAGAGAAACAATTGAGTAGAGCAAAAGCAAAAGGAAAGAAGTAGAACGAAGGAAAATCCACATGAAACCAACAATAAAGGGAAGGAAGCCAGGGTTCAAATCAACAATTTGGAACATAGGAAAGAAATAAACAGCCAACCAGTAAAGAATGAAGGCACAAGAACTGAAAAAAATGAGGAGAGGCTTAGGAACCTCTGGGACGACTTTAAATGTACCAATATTCGAATCATAGTAGTGCCAGAAGGAAAAGAAGGACAGCAAGAAATTATGAAGTTATTTGAAAAAGTAATGAAGGAAAACTTCCCTAATTTGGTGAAGGAAATAGGCATGTAAGTCCAGGAAGCACAGAGTCCCAAACAAGCTAGACACAAAGAGGACCACACCAAGACACATCATAATTAAAATGCCAAAGGTTAGTAGTGGTAAAGAGAGAATCTTAAGAGCAGCTAGAAAAAAGAAGAGAGTTACCTACAAAGGAGTTCTCATAAGACTATCATCAGATTTCTTAAAAGAACTTTGCTGGCAAGAGGGAACTGGCAAGAAGTATTCAAAGTGATGAGAAGCAAGGACCTACAACTTAGATTGCTCTATCCAGCAGCACTATCATTTAGAATGGAAGGACAGATAAAGTGCTTCCCAGACAAGTTAAAGCTAAAAGAGTTCATCACCACCAAGCCATTATTACAGGAAACGTTAAAGGACTTTTTTTTTTTTTAAGATTTTATTTATTATTTTCACAGAGAGGGGAAGGGAGAGAGGAAAACATCAGAGAGACATCAATGTACCGTTGCCTTTCACCTGCCTCCAGCTATAGACCTGGCTGGAGACCTGGCTTGCAGCCTCATTTTATGTGCCCTGTCTGGGGAATCGAACCAGCGACCTTTGGGCTCACAGTTCGGCACCTTATTCACTGTGCCACCAGCCAGGGCTATAAAGGGACTTATTTAAGAAAAAGAAGATCGGATCAAAACTATGAACAGTAAAATGACAACAAACTCACAACTATCAACAAATGAATCTTCTAAATAAAGAATGGGGGGAAAGGTGCAGGGATCAAGAAGCATACCTAGGGAGGAAAAGGGTATGGATATAATACAATAATAAAATTAAAAAAAAAAATTTTTTAAAGGAAGCATACCTAGTAGGTACAAAATAGACAGGGAGACATATGGAGAAGCCAAAAAAAAAAAAAAAAACACTATATGAATGACCCATGGACATGAACTAAAAAGGGAGGAGGGGATTGCTGGAGGGAAGGTAAGTAATGGGCAAGGGAGGGAGTGGTGGCAAAGAAAAAAAAATGGGACAACTGCAGTAACATAATCAATAAAATATACTTAAAAATAAAGAAGAACTAGGTTGCAAGCTAAGTCTCCGGCCAGGTCCATAGCTGGAGACAGGTGAAAGGCAACCATAAACTGATGTTTCTCTCCCTCTCTGCCTCCTTCCCTTTCCCTTCTCTAAAAGTAATAAAATCTTAAAAAAAAAGAAAAAGAAAAAAATACATTAAAAAAATACTAAGTTCCAACGATATGCTCTTTATAAGAGACACACTTTAAAGACATAGGCAAGAGGGTAAGAAAGATGTATTTATGATATTACTTATAAGAAAGTGGAAGTGGCTAGGTTAATGAGATAGATAAAAAATATTAATAGAAATAAAGAGGAACATTTAAAATGAAAAACTGCCCAATTCATCGGGAAGATTAATAATCCAAAAATATATATTCATCCAATAAAAGAGCTTCAAAACACATGACATAGTCTGATTTCATTTCGACTAAAGGAAAAGTTGACAAATCAGTAATTACACTTGGATATTTTAATGGTCCTCTCAATAGCTGATTAAAGAGACAGGAAAAAGTAAGGATGTAACTGATAAGAACATAATCAACCAACTTATTTCAACATTTATGAAACGCTACATCCGACACACATTCTTTTTGAATACATGTAGAACATTCATCAAGACAGATCATGTGCTGGGCCACAGAATAAATTTCCATAAATTCTAAAGGACAAAAATCACACAGAGCATGTTCTCCAACCACAAGGGAAATAAAATGTATAATGAAATATTTGCAAAATTCCCAAATATTTGAAAATTAAGCAACACACTTCTAAGTAAAAACACGAATCAAAAAAATTGCAATATATAAAAACACTATGAACTAAATAATAAAACCAAAACATATAAAAATTTATGGAATGCCATACATAGCAATATTTAGGGTGAAATTTATTGCTCAAATGTTAATACTCGGAAAGTCTAAAACCAATTGATCTAGATGAATAGAAGTGAATAGAAGAAAATAAAAAGAGTCAATTGTACAAACACAAAGAGACAATCAACAAATCAAAAATAGATGTGTGAAAATATAAATGGAGTTAACAAAGCCTGACTTAGGTTGATCAGGAAAATGGAGATAAACACAAATCATAAATATCAGACTGAAAAAGGGTACACATTATTACAGGTTCTACAGGCATGAAAAAAAAATTAGGGGACTATCATAGTATGACCATCTTTATGCCACATAAACTCAAGAAATAAATTAATTCCTTGTTTTCACACAAATTACCAAAATTAACACAAGAAATGAAATATTTAAATTGTCTATACCTAATTAAACAAATTGAACCATAATTAAAAACCTCCCCACAAGGAATATTCCAGCTACAGGTGGTTCCACTGGTGAATAATTTTATCAAACATTTAAGGCTTAAGTAATAATACTAACCTTAGACAAATTCTTTCAGAAAGGAAGTAATTCCTAGATAATTTTATGAAGCCAGTATATTCTTGACATCAAAACTATATGGAGCCCTGGCTGGTAACAAAGTGGGTAAGGCGTCGACCTGCAAACCCAAAGGTCACTGGTTCAATTCCTCAGCCTGGGCACATAACCAGGTTGCAAGCCAGGTCTCTAGTCAAATCCGTGGCTACAGGCAGGTGAAAGGCGACCAAACATTGATGTTTTTCTCCCTCTCTGCCTCTCTCCCTTCCTCTCTCTCTGGAAATAATAAATAAAATCTTAAAAACAAAACAAAACTAAACTAAACGACATTTCCAAGAAGAAAATACAGACCCAAATCCTTCATGAGTACAAGTAATTATATCATAAACAATATTTTAATAAGTCAGATCCAGTACTATATAAAAAGAATAATACATTGTGATTAAGTGAGATGAACCCAGGGATGTAAGGTTGGTTCAACAATCAGAAAAATGTACTTCACTACTTGAAGAGAATAAAGAAGTTCCCTAAGATCATTTCAATAGTTGCAGAAAAATTATTTGACAAAATTCAGCAATCGGTTATGATCAAAAGACTCAGCAAACCAGGAAGAGTAGGCACCCTACTCAACCTGATGAAGGGTATCTTTAAAATCCTACAACTAACACCATACTTTATGATAAAGAACTCAAAGGTTTCTTCCACAGATGAAGAATAAGCCATTTTTATTAAATATTGTACTGGAGATCACAGACAGAGCCAGAAAAATAAAAGGCATGCACATTAGAAAGGAAAAAGTAAAACTGTCCTTATTCAAAGGCAACATGACCTAGAAAATTCTAAGGTAGCTACCAAATAACTAACAGAACTGTGAGTTTATTTCAACATATCAGCAATAAACAAGTTCAAAAATGATATAAAATCTAGAAAGTAAACAAATGAAAATGAGAAACTAAGCAACCTAGTGATTATTATTAAAAAGCTAAAGAAATGGACAGACAGATCAATGGAATAAACTAGAAATGGGGTGATAAACATTTTTTCTATAAAAGTCCAGTTAGTAAACATTTTAGTCTTAGCAGGTGACCTATGCTTTCCATCTCTCATTTTTAAATCTGTTTGTTAGTTTATTTTTAACCAATCCTTTAAAACTATAAAAACCATTCTTAAGATGTGGGCCATGAAAAACAGTCCACAAGTAAGATCTGGTCCATAGACTAGAGAGTCCAGAAATGGACTTCTTCTTTTCCAGTCTATTCCATTCCTATTTATTCAAGATGAATGAAAAGTTATATGTCTACACAAAGACTTGTGCAAAAATGTTCATAGAAGCTTTATTCTTATTAGCTCCAAACTGGAAACTACCACAATGCCCATGAATAGGAGATTGGATAAACAAATCATGGTATATTCACACAATGAAATATTATTTAGCAATAAAAAGAACTTCTGATTCAGGCAATAACATGGATGAATCCCAAAAACACACTGTAAGGAAAAGCAGCCTTGCAATAAAAGCACATATTGTATAAATTCATTTATACAAAGTTTGATAATGGGTAAAACTCATCCACGATGAAGGAAATCAGTAGTGCTTATTGGGGTGGGGTTGGAGGGACAGGAAAAGGGAGAAATATAAAGGAACTTTCCAGGGTAATGAAATGGTCCCTGTATCTTGGGAGGGGTATGAGTTACAAAGCCTGAGTTCTGACAAATGCATCAAATTGTAATATTTAAGATCTGTACAGTTCAATGTAAATTATAATCCAATAATAAAATTAAAACAAAATATTAAAAAATACATATAGGTCTTTAACTCCAGACCCTAACTGTTAACCTTTAGTTGGAAAGTGTAACAGGTTGATTGGGTTTTCTTAAAAGTAATACTCTTCAAAGTAGTCACCAGAGAGAATTATTAAAACAAAGTATTCAACATTGCTATTTTACAAAACATTCATCCAGTTTGTGTTACAGAAAGTAATCACTTATAAAGAACTACAATATGGGCCCTGGCTGGTGGCACAGTAGATTAGATGCCAGCCTGCGAACCCAAACGTTGCTGGTTCGATTTCCAGCCAGGTCTCCAGCCAGCTCTGTGGCTGGGGGCAGGTGAAAGACAACCACACAATGATGTCCCTCTCCCTCTCTCTAAAAATAGTAAATAAAATCTTTAAAGAAAAAAACAAACAAACTGCAGTATGACTTCAACTTTGATTTTCCAAAGAGATAACTACAGGTAAGACTGGTAGGGAAAACATCAAAGTTAACACTGCTCTAGCCAGGTGGCTCAATTAGTTGGAGCATCATCCCATGCACCAAAAGGTTTCAGGTTTGATCCCTGGTCAAGACGCAGGTTGCAGGTTCGATTCTTGATCAGGGTGCATACACAAGGCACTGACTGATGTTTCTATCTCACAATGATGTTTCATTCTCTCTCTCTAAAATCAATAAAACATATCCTGAGTAAGGATTTTTAAAAACCTAATATTATGAACTGGATGATAGAATTATGGACAATGTGCTCCTTTCTAGACTTGCAAATTCTGTATAATAAGCATAAACCACTTTTTAAAAAGATTCCATTTATTATTTTTAGAGAGGAGAAGGGAGAGAGGCAGAGAGGGAGAGAGACATCAATGTGTGACTTTCACCTGCCTCCAGCTATGGAACTGGCTGGAGACCTGGCTTGCAACCTGGTTATGTGCCCTGGCTGGGAATCAAACCAGAGACCTTTAGGTTTGCAGGCTGGCGCCTCATCCACTGAGCCACCAGCCAGGACAGCATAAACCATTTTTATTGTTAGACAATATTCGCTGAAAACATTAAAAGAGCAGTCTCATTATAACTTCAAATATTTTGTAGTTATCTTGAATCCTTTGTTTAAGAAAGTACCCAGCCAGCTAACTAACCAATCTTCTCTAGAAGTGTTTTAGTAAAACAGACACTGTGCTAAGAACTTTATAGAATTCTCCCTTGGGCTCCTTTATAGTCTGTTGGTGGAAGGTCCTTGTCCACTGTTCCTTGGCCTCTTACATGTCTATTACGGGTAAGTGCATCTCCATCCATGCTGACCAGGCTGGTATCAAGACTGGTAATACCTGGAACATGGAATCCAACCTAATGGCCAGATGCTAAATGACAAGGCCACTGGAGGAGGTGATGATACCTTCAACACTTTCTTTAATGAGACAGGTGCTGGCAAGCATGTTCCCAGGGCATGTGCATATACCTGGGAGCCTATGGTCATTGATGAAGTTTGCACTGGTACCTCTGGTCAGTTCTTCCACCCTCAGGTCATCCCAGGCAAGGAAGATGCTGCCAGTTAACTACACCCATGGACACTACACCATTAGTAAGGAGATCACTGACCTCATCTTAGACTGAATTCAGAAACTGTACTACCAGTGCATAGGTCTTCAGGGCTTCTTGGTTTTCCACAGCTTTGGTGAGAAAACTGGCTCTGGGTTTCACCTTCCTGTTGATGGAACGGCTTTCTTGATTACATCAATTAGTTCACACTGGAGTTCTCCATCTACCCTGCCTTCTGGGTCTCCACAGCCCTACAACTCCACCCTCACTACCCACAACACCCTGAAGCACTCTGATTATGCCTTCATGGTTGAAAACAATGCCATCAACAACATTTTGGAAACCTGGACAGTAAGCACTCAACCTGTACTAACCTTAACTGCCTTATTAGCCAGACTGTGTCCTTCATCACTACTTCCCTTAGGCTTGATGGAGCCCTGATTATTAACCTAACCGAATTCCAGACGAACCTGGTGCCCTACTCTTACAATATGCCCGTTATCTCTGCTGAGGAAGCCTATCATGAATACCTTACTATAGCAGAAGTCACCAAGGCATGTTTCAAGCCACCCAACTAGAAGGTGGAATGTGAGTGAAGCTCACACCAAAATAAATATCGTATGCATGCGATAAATTGGCAATAATGGTGTATCTCATGTGCTTATTAATTTTGAAAACCTGTTCCTAAGGTTATGATTTAACATCATTGCTTCAGATATGAAGTATTCAATTCTGAGAGCAACCATCATGTCGAAGGAATACGATGTTAGAGCAACCATCATTTCTGGACTGCATGCAGGGCAAACTGCTAGGGAAATTGTGGACTTCAATAACATCCCTTTACATACAGTTGACAATGTGAAGAAGGTGTATGATGCTGATCCTGATGTTGCCATACCAACAAGGAAAATGCATAAGGTACACAAGGGTCACACAAGTCCAGATATTGTACACAGAATCCAGGAGACCATCAATGAAGATCCAGGAAAGTCAATGAGTTCCATAGCAGAATTGCAGATGTCGGGCGCAACGGTTCCAAAGATTATTGCTGAAGATATCAGATACAGATTGTACGTTCTTAGAAGAGGTCAGTTTATGACACAGCAGACAAAGGAAAGGCACTTTGAAAAAGCAAGGACACTGCTAACAACATTGAAAAATCCCAAAGCAAAAAATCCTCTGATTTTCTTCTCCAATGCAAAGAATTTTCAGCTCCAATGCAAAGAATTTTCAGCAGGACCAAATAGTCAACAGAAGACACAACAGGTGGTCTGTGACAATCTTAATGAAGTCCCAATTGCCATGAAAACAAAACTTCCTGCTGCAGTGATGGCGTTAGGTGTTGTCAGCAATGAAGGAGTTATCATGACCCTGCATATGTTTCCACAAGGCTTGAAGGTGACTGCTGACATTTACCTTGACATTTTGAGAGAAGTCATTGTACTGTGGTTCATATGAAGCAACTTGCAAATGGACATCATTTTATCTTCCAACAAGATGCTGCATCGGTACATAATGCCAAAAAGGTGCAAGAATGTCTCAGTGTCGATGTTCCTGAATTCTGGTCAAAGGAAATCAGGCCGCCTAGTTCACCAGATGCAAATCCTTCAGACTATTATGTATGCGGCATTAGTGAGAGAGAAGTTAATAAACAACCTCCTTCCAGTAAAGAGGCTGTTAAAGCTAAGAACGAAAACATCATGATGTCCATGGATAAAAAGTTAATGAAAGCATGCTCAAGATTCCCAAGTTAAAGCAAGTCTATTATTGCAGCAAATGGAGACTTTTTAAAACAATTTAAAAAATGACTGTTTATGTGTTTACATATAAGAATAAATTTATTTCAAAATATAACACTTTTGTGGTATGTTATTTATTTTACTAAAATTCTGCCACTTTATTGCATGCACCCTGTACATGGCTTGCTGCATGTTGGATCATGGCAATGTTTCCTGAACATGTCAGTGCTGCCACTACCACCAAAACCAAGTGTATCATCCAGTTTATGGACTGGTGCCCCATAGGCTTCATAGCTGGCATTAATTACCAGCCTCCCAGTGTGATACCTGGTGGAGACCTGGCTAACATACAGTAAGCTAGCTATGTGCACGCTGGGGCCTGGGCTTACCAGGCCTAGTTTGACCTAATATACACCGAGTGTGCCTTGGTTCACTGGTACATGGGTGACATCATGGAAAAAGGAGTTTTTTGAGGCCCATGAGAACATGGCTAAACTTCAGGAGTATGAGAAGTTGGGGCAGAAAGTACTGAGGGAGAGGATCAGGATGAGTATTAATATGTTCACTGCAATGCTACATGATGGTATCTTGGGACTGTTCTTTCTGTTGTTCTGTGAAGTTGTCCACTGTATCCCAAACTTGTCAATGAAAGCATGATTTTTATTAAAAAAAAAAACAAAAAACAAACTTTATATACGCAATCTCATTTAATCAACACAATTCTGTAAGATGTTATTATTATCATCCCCCCTTTTAATCTACACAATTCTCAAAAGGCAGGCACTACTATCATCCTCATTAAGTAGACCAAAAAAAAAAAAGTAAAGAGAAGAAAAAAGAAAACCTAAGACCCACAATAGTTATCTAATTTTCCCAGGGATAATAATTAGTGGAACTGGATTTGAACCAAGGCAACTTACTTCAGAGCCCAAACTCTGTTTTTAAGTATTTGGTTGTACTGCATCTGGGGAGGGCATTTGTTTCTGCTGCTACTGCTACTACTGCCACTGCTAATAATATTCAGTTATATATTATTTCATTCTATCTCATATAATCTCATATTTTAAAATGAAATAAATTCATGGATAATTATCGCATGAAGTTATACCCTGAATCACACACTCTAAAGGACAACCATGATCACCTTCCATTAAAGTCATGGTAATAAGATGGTACAAGACTGCTTATTATTTCTACCAAAACTGCTTAATATTTCTACCAAAAACCTGTGCCTATAGAAGTTATGTACATCTCAGGTGCACACTGTATAAAGTTTTCAGTTTTTCCTCCTATGGACAAACCATTTATTTCCATTGTGATCTTTTTAAAAAGGTCAAATTAAGATTTACTTAATATAACATTCCCTTATTTTCTTTGCTTTAGTTTATGGATCAGATGACATTACATGAAAAAAGAAAAGCGTCAGACAAATGTAAAGTATTATTTCTGTTATTAAATATGAAAAAATGTGCAATTATCATTCCAAAATAGAGGAAGTGGATGAGTCATGCATTCCTTTAATAGTTGACTTGGCTCTACTAATTCTTTACTAACTAAATTCTGGCTAATCCAAATCTTCAGCATACAGGTTTTCAGATCATGGCCAATGACCAGCACAAAGAGGGTCACCAGAGAGCTGGCAAGAAATATAAATTCTCGGACCCCATCCCAAATCTGCTGAATCAGGAACTCTGGGGAGGAGCACAGGATTCTGAGTTAACATGACTGCAGAGATTTTTCCAGACACACAAATCTGAGAATCACTGCTTCATCCTATCTCAACAAAATGTTGGTTGACTGGGTCCAAGGAGTCTGGATCTAAAATAAATCAATACCTTTACCCCTTAGGAAGAAAGAGCTCCAAGCAAAAGCAAGCTCTGTTTTCTGAACACTTTCTAAAACAGAAGAGTATTTCAAAACCCTATCAAAAACTAAGCACTAATCAAACCCCCTGTGAAGAAGGCTGACCATACAAACCATTTTGGGCTCTTTTCAGATTTGTTACTTGTAAGAAAGGACAAAAGTATTTCTAAGGCCACAAAAGCACATTTTTAAATCAACCTTAGAAAGAATCTGGACTTGCTGACCAGATACATCACACATTTTTCTCTTCTCTTTCTACCAGCTTTTGTGTAGAGCAATGCTCTCAACACCTGTAGCCAGAATAACTTCAGTGTTTACATGGCTTCTAAATCCCACTTAAATATATCTTTTTCCTTCTAAAACACAAGCATTTGGGTTACTTTCAGTAAAAAGCATGCTACAAAACAACAACAACAAAAAACATCCGATTTTGCTACTGCTGAAATGGGAGAAAATTGTCTTGCTTTTTAAAAAGATCATATCATGCCTTGTTAACATTACTGCCATGTTGTTGAATGGCTTATGTTTCTATTTTAAATATTTCCTTTAAGAGCCACACAAAATTAGAAATGAGAAAGGGGAAATAATTACAAATATGCATAAAGTCCAAGAGACCCTTAGCCAGACTGTGAGAGAGCCAATCCTGCCTGGTCTGCCACTCACTGGCTATGTGATCGTGTAAAGGTTTTTCAACTTTCCTCCATTTCCTCCATTCTGTATGCCTCCATTTCTTAATCTGCAACATGAGCATAGTAGTATATAGCACCCCTTCGTTTTTGTTTTTTGCCCACTTTAGAGAAGAATAAAAAAGCTAAATATTTTCAATTTTCCTCTAAAGTAAATGTAGACTTTTCTACAAGAAATATATATTTACCCAAAGACTAAAAGTCTAAAAGGGTCAATATTTATAGAAAATTGCAGCAGGGTTGTCAAAAATCTTGTCACTCCCTAAGGAAAAAAGCTTCAGGCCCACACAGATGTACAGGTGAAGACTCAATCCTTCAAGGAAAAGAACATTCAAATGCTAAACCATTCCTGAGAGCTGATATGAAAGGCTTCCAAACTTTTTTTTTTTTTAATTGGTATTTTTAAAAAAACTTTATTGTTGTTGTCCAAACTTTTTTTGACCAAGTAATCACAACACTGTTACTAAAATTTGACAAAACAAAGCCCTGGCTGGTAGCACAGTGGATAAGGCGCCAGCCTGCGAACCCAACAGTTGCAGGTTCAATTCCCCAGCCAGGGCACATTACCAGGTTGCAAACCAGGTCTCCATTCAGGTCTGTGGCTGGAGGCAGGTGAAAGGCAACCGTACATGGATGTCTCTCTCCCTCTCTGCCTCTCTCCCTTCCCCTCTTTCTAAAAATAATGAAATAAAATCTTAAAAAAAAAAAAAAAAATTGACAAAACAAAGCCCTGGCTGGTAGCACAGTGGATAAGGTGCCGGCCTGCGAACCCAAAGGTCGCAGGTTCGATTCCCCAGCCAGGGCACATAACCAGGTTGCAAACCAGGTCTCCAGTCAGGTCTGTGGCTGGAGGAGGTGAAACACAACCATACAGTGATGTCTCTCTCCCTCTCTGCCTCTCTCCCTTCCCCTCTTTCTAAAAATAATGAAATAAAATATTAAAAAAAAAAAAAATTTGACAAAACATAAAAAAGCACAATGGATCGACCTCACTATTGCTTAGTGAGAAGTAAAACTTCTAAATGAGAGATTAGCAAATAAAATTCAGCAATACACTTTTTATTTCATAATTAGCAAGAATGGTTCAATTTGATGTTAGGAAACCTACGGAGATAATTTGTCACATAAATAAAACTAAAGAGGAAAACTACAGGGTAATCACCACAGATATCAAAAGGAAATTTAATAAACTCCATCTAATAAATGAGGAACAGTTTATTTCCTAATTTAAAATAAAACTGCAGACCAAAGCTTACATTATACTTAATAATAGAATGTTAGATATAGCTCTAACTCGGATCCAAAACAGTGATACCCAAGAGCAAAAATACTGGTAAAAATGCTAGCCAGAAGATGACAAAATTACCAATAATGTAGAAGATGACTACTAGGAAAATCCAAGAGAATTGCCTGAAAAAGGGTTTGAGTAAGAGAATTCCATAAAGTGGCCAGAATACCAAAGTAATGAAATAGAACTCATTCCCAATAGCAACAATAAGTTCATTAATATATCAAGAAATAAACTTAATAACTGTATAACCTATATGAAAACTATACTATGCTGAGTAACACACAACTCCATGAAAAGATAACTTGTATGCATACAATGAAAGTTCAGAAAGCCTCAAAAATTGCTAAAATGTCAAATTCCTCCATAAGTGATTTATAAAGGTTAATACAATCTCATTAAACCCCATGAATTTTATGTTTTTTTTAAAGGACTTGAAAATCAGTGCTAAAGTTTATCTGAAACACTAGTTCTCGGCTGTGGCTACCACAAAAATATGAGGAACTACAAACTATTATTAATATTCATGCCATACCCCAGAGATTTGAACATAATTGGTCTGCAGTGGGTTCAGGCATCACATTAAGATGTGCAGACAGGGCTGAGAGCCATACATCTGGAAGAGTACATAAGAGGAATGTCAAAGAAAACACTAAAATTGAGCCCTGGCTGGTGGCTCAGTGGATAGGCACTAGCCTGTGAACCCAAAGGTCACTGGTTCAATTCCCAATCAGGGCACATAATCAGGTTGCAAGCCAGGTCTCCAGCCAGGTCTGTAGGTGAAGGCAGGTGAAAGGCAACCATACATTGATGTTTCTCTCCCTTTCTTCCTCCTTCTCTGCCCTTCTCTGGTGTGGCTTAGTTAGTTGGAGTGTCACTCCGTAAAAAGAAAGGTTGCAGGTTCAGTCCCTGGTCAGGGCACATATGAGAGGCAACCAAGGGCTGTTTCTCCCTCTCTCCTCCCTTCCCCCACTCCTCTCTAAAATCAATAAGCATGTCCTCGAGTAAGGATATTTTTTAAAGAGATTTATTTCTATAAAAACCGAAAACATCTATTTGGCGAAAACACATTTGTCACATGAACAATCCCACTATAAACCTCTGTGACCATAGTCCTAGTAAGATTTTAGCAAACAAAAAAAGGAAAACAATGCTTCAGAAAAACAAAGAATATGATCAATAGCAAAATACAAATACCCATGAACTTATGAAGAGATGGTTGCTTAAGAGAATAGCAAATTAATAAAGATTATCAGTGCTGGTAAGAAATGGGGGGACAGGGACTCATTTGCTGCTGGTGAGGGTATAATTTACCCGTCTATGGAGAGTGTTTGGCAATATCTATGCTTATTAAAAATGTCAGTATCCTTTAATCCAGACATTTTATTCCCAAGAATTTAGCCAGCAGATCTCAACAGATCTCAACACTCAAAACTGTTGAAACAAATATACCCAAATCAGAAACTACTAATGCATTATTTCTAGCAAGAAGGATGAAGAGCTCTAACATGGGATAACGTCTACCATATATTGTTAAATGGTGGGAAGAAGGTGCACATACACACACACACATGTACGCAAAGAGACACATGTTATATTATACTGCTCTTTATGTTTAGGTGAGGTATCTACACACACACACAAACACACACACATACACCTCACTATACCTCTGTATGTGTACAGACCACATCTTTCTTGCAAGATAGATAAGAAACAGTAGTCGTCTTTGGTGAAAGAATTTGGGAGAACCAGATGTTAAGAATTAAAGTACCTGGCTGGTGG
This sequence comes from Noctilio leporinus, assembly GCA_004026585.1. NCBI lineage: Eukaryota > Metazoa > Chordata > Mammalia > Chiroptera > Noctilionidae > Noctilio > Noctilio leporinus. Next base: position 40,177 of record PVIW01006591.1, read on the forward strand.
CACAGTGGATAAGGCACCAGCCTACAAACCCAAAGGTTGCTGGTTCAATTCCCAACCAGGGCACATAACCAGGTCTCCAGCCAGGTCCATAGTTGGAGACAGGTGAAAGGCAACCATACATTGATGTCTCTTTCCCTCTCTGCCTCTCTCCCTTCCCCTCTCTCAAAATAGAATAAATAAAAATTTTTAAATCTTAAAAAAAAACCCAAAACACAAAAGTAGATTAACTTTTCAGTTCTTACTCTTAGTGCTATTTGGGGGAGGAGGGTGTTTATTATTAAATCACATGTAAGATTACTTTCTAAAATCAAAACTTTGAACAAAATCTCTGTTAAACTTTTCAGAATCCACCTCATGGTGTGTGCAATATTTCTAGACAATATATTAATTGTAGCAACATTTGTACTAATGAAAAAGTCAGAAACGGTACAAATATTCATCATAGAGAAATAAATAAATATGGTGCATCATATAATGAAATACTTCGTTATCAGTAGGAAAAGAAGAAAAATCTGTATTCACTGACATGCTGTTACATGTATGTATGTTATATGTATGTCGTTAGGTAAAACAGCAAGGTGCTTATGTAGTTTGGTTCCATTTGGTATTTAAAAGGGTATTAATATTTACAGAGAAGTAGTTATCTGTAACATGTGAGGGGCTGCTTTTTTTATTAACTGAGTTATTTTATAGAAAATATACATTTCCTCTATGGTAGTTTTTAAAACAAAATTATCTTTTAAAAACTTTCTTTTCCCCTGTGTGCATTTGAATACCTTACTTGGCTCTACTATCATTATGTTAGAGAGAAGAAGGGCTTAAAATGAATTTAGCTCTTGCTCCTACTATCTACCCACCACTATTTCTTTTCTTCCACCCAAAGGCCATGACAATCTTTCAAAAATGTCAGACCCACCCTGGCTGGGGTAATTCAGTTAGTTGGTCGTCTCACAAACTGAAAGGCTGTCAGTTCAATCCTCAACTGAGGTGCATATGGCAGGCAACGGATCAATGTTTCTCTCACATCCATGTTTCTCACCCTCTCCTGGCTTACTCTAAAATCAAAATATTAAAAAAAAAAAAAAAATTTAGTCCCCACCCTTCCTTCACTACCAGCCTCATTGGGTAACCTATATAGGCAATAGAGATGACTACCCTCACAATGCTATTGTAGCTTACTTTCCACACAGTGAACACTTTAAAAATGTTATTTGAAAGAAAGATCATTCTGTACAAAAGAACCTCAGGACAGAATGAAAAAGCTGGATAGACACAGAAACATGAAGTGACAGAGAAGAAATCAGCAAAGCCTAGACTGTAGGAAACTCCCCAGAACAAAAACAAACACAAAACAATCAGATTCTTCAACAAACAAATTGTAAGAATCTTAAGAGATTAATAGATTCTTAAGAGGGATTAAGCTCTTAGAGATTAAGAGCTTTATCAATCGACTAAAATATGGATTATTCAGATTTTTTTTAAAATCCAAGAAAAATTATGACAGTGACCACTGGACAACAAATTTGAGTATTTAGTGGACAACTGACAATGTGGAAAAAATGTTGATACATTTACCTGTGAGAATGGCACTTAATGCTTAGGTATGCCAAGCCTAACTTTTAGGAAAACATGTTATCAATGGCTTTCCAAGTATGATGGGTCAAGGGCCCAAAACTATTTTCATGACATACTAAGATATTCTTTGCTTTTTCAACTGTTTTCTCTCATAAGGACACAGAGTTTTCCAGAGTCTCTGGGACAAGTGACGTCATTGTGCTTAGAAGCTAATGGAATGTGTACTTGTGTTTTAAAAATTTGTTTTAGCATCCACTGTGGCAAATACTGATTGATATAATCCACATTTTAAAGAAATCTCCTCAGAAGGGGATGGATGTCATACAATAAAATTAAAAAAGGGAAAGGAAAAAAAAAAAAGAAATCTCCTCAGGGCCCTCAGTAATTATTATTATTATTAACATTTTATTAATTATTTTTAGAGAGAGGGGAAGGGAGAGAAGCAGAAGAGAGACATCAATGTATGGTTGCCTTTCATTTGCCTCCAGCTACAGACCTGGCTGGAGGCCTGGCTTACAACATGGTTAGGTGCCCTGGCTGGGAATCAAACCAGCCACCTTTGGGTTTGCAGGCCGGCACCTTATCTACTGTGCCACCAGCCATGGCTAATAATTTTTAAGATTATCCAGGAGTCCTAAAACCAAAAGGATTGAGAAGCCTTGCATCATGCTATTATGTCTACTTTGATATATAATTTAAAGTCTCCAAAATAAAAAGGTTTTTTGTAGCTGGGTAGTATGGAGTGGAATGATGAATGAATTCAGAAGGCACAAACATGACAGCTATTCAAGAATACTAAGCCCATCAGAAATCCCTTCTCAACCCAACTCTAAAAGGCATGTGCATACACAGGCTCCTCTTCAAATTCTAGGAACGACTAAAGTTTAAGTTCACATTCCCCTTTGCTAATGTTTCAGAAGAGACAAGTGTAATTTTGATATTGGGAATTACTTCACTTTTGTTTCGTAAGTTTAAAAAAATATCCTTACTCAAGACAGTCACAGGTCTTTGTATCTGCTACCTAATGGTTGCAATCAACCGTGTGGGGAAATTGTGTTTTATCTTTAATTTCTCCCCTTTTCCTATACGAGGCTAATCAAATACAAATAATAGCCGAAACCATTTTTCTCTTTTAGAATTTGCTATACCACATATTGCTTGAAGCAGGTGCCCTGGTAACTGTTTAGAAGCCTTTGTCTCAGAGCCTCTGTTGGCATTTTTCCTTCGGTGGAAATCAGCCTGCACTCTTCTTCCCTTGTCCCCTTTTCCAGTTGTCTCATTTCTATCTGGGCATTTGCCTTCCCTGTTCTCCAAGTCTGGTTCCTACTCTCCACACCAATTGCAAGGCCTTTCCCTACAGCAGAACTCTCAACCTTGCCGTTCAAGACTGGAGTGCTGGACCCACCACCCCTAGTTTGAGTCAGTAGCTCTACACTTCTAACAAGCTCCTGGATGATGTTGATAGGAAACCCTCTTTGAGAACCAATGCTCTGAGTTTCCTCTGGGACCCAAGGGCATGTGCTGCCTCCTGGCTCAGGCATCTCTTCCCTGTTAACTGTGGCAAGTAGCTAACAGCATGGAACATGACTTTTTCATTGGTAAAATGGAGGCTGTGACAACAGACACTTTACAAGGTGGTTGTAAAAAGAAAAGGGTATATAGTGTAAGGACTCAGCCAGGTGGGTAAAGCTGCCTTTACCAGGTTCACTGATGTAAGTTGATTTCCAGCAGAAGTTGCCTCTTTTAATCATTTGGTCCTATCTCCACACATTTTCCTCAGCAGTTGAAAATTGGCAATCAGTTCAAACACATTCTCTAGGTTTTCAACTGCCTGATGTGCATGTTATTCTACTTTTGGTTTAAGAACTCCCATTTAAAAAAGCTGTCGGAGAAATTTTTACCCTGGAAATAGTAAGTCCAGATACGAAATCTGTCTCTTGCAAGTGGGAGGGGCAAGAGGGAAGCCTGAAGGAGGACAGGAAGGTGTCACATCGCCCCATTTTACCACGTTACTTGGAGGGAGAGCACCCTGTTAATAGGAAGCATACAAAGCACGATGCTCACTTACCTTGGTCATGCCTCCTCCCTGCGCTGTGTTCAGTCCTGTGTGACTGGGAATTTGTGGTGAAACCTGCGTTAACGTCTCTGCCAGCACACTGCTTGTGGCCCCCTGCATAGCTGGAGCAGGGTACGGTATTCCAGCTCCCCTTCCTCTGCCAGCTGCCCCCAGAGATCCATTCATGACTTGTGCCTGCCCCTGCTGGGCCTGGGTCAATAAACTATGGCCAGAATTACTATTGAGGAGGCCTGGGTGGGTCTGGTTGAAGTTAGCATTCATGCAGATCCCAGGTCCCGTCTGTGACGTGGCAGGGCTGCTGGTTACCAGCCCCACTTGCTTTTGTGCTTGTGGATTCAGTGGTTGGGAAGCTGAGGGAGTGGGCCCAGAGGTGCTGGCTGCCTGCTTTGGCAGGCTGGGGGCTGAAGAATCTCCTTGGTTCAGAGGGCTCTTGCCCATGGCACCAAGACTGGCCATGTTTGCATTGTTCGGCTGCCCCTGGGCCTGGCTGCTGAGGCCTTGCTGCACGGGGCTGCTGGCGCTCACATTTCCTATTCCTGGGTTGATACTAGAGCCACTGCCTCCACGCAGAAGCTCTGACAGTTGTTTATGTTTGGAAGCCGCATCTGGAACAAGGTTCCCACTGTTTAAGAGGCCTAATTCTCCATTGGGGATCAGCTCATCAGGAAGATCATTTTCCAAGTCAAACAATGGTCCAAAATCTAGAAATTAAACAGAAATGGAAATGAGAAACTAAGCAACCATAACAGCTCTCCAACTGCCATATGCTACTATGATCTTAACCTGAAGAGGCATATGTAACACAGAACACTAACATGTCTTAAGAATAATGTCAAAATGATTTGAAAGTTCGTTTGGAAAAATAGAACAAGAAAGAATATTTTTCAAATTCTGAAAACGTTAAAGAGATTAGAGGAGGGCCAGCCCTATTAGATTTGATCACATATTTTCAAACAAAAATTAAATTCTGTGGTATGGGGAAAAGCACAGATATACAAATTAGAAGAGAACAATGGGGAGTTAAAAAACAACACTGAAATATAAAGTAAAAATGTATTTAAGAATGTATTGTGTAAAAATGCAACTGAGCATCAGATTGGATAAATGACAATTTGGGAAAATTAAACTAAAATCCAACCTTAAGTAATTACATATTTAAAAGGTAAATTATTCTAACAAACTAGCCTTAACAGAAAATGAGATCCTCAAAATGTTGAAGCTGCAGAATATAACAGACATATATACATATATACACTAAAAGTAGTTTAAATAAAATAGGAGCCTAGATAATACTTGTATCATATGAAAGGGGTTAATGTCAGTCATACATAAATGTAAGAAGCACCCTGCCTGACTCCTAAGTATAAAAGGATAAATGCAACTATGTATCACAGAGTAAGAGCAAACAGTAAACAAAATAGATCATCCTTCCTGGTAATCACACAGTAAACAAAATAGATCATCCTTCCTGGTAATCAAACAAAAATTAAAGCAACTCCTTTTTAAAAAATTTAATCTTTATTATGTGTTTTTCCATTATCACTTAGTCCCCTTATATCCCCCTCCCTCCAGTAATCTCCACACTGTTGTCCATGTCCACAAGTCCTTTTTCCTTTTTGCTCAATCCCTCTACCCCGTAACCCATGCCCCCATAGCAATGCCTTTTTATGGCCCCTCTCAAAATAACATTTCTCTAACATACACACACACACACACACACACACACACACACACATATATATATATATATATAAATAGCATCTCTAATCCCTCATGGACCTTGCATTCATACAGCAACTTGGCTATGTATGCATGTGCCAAGGATAAGATATGCAGAAACATGGTCATTACAGTATTAACATCAAAAAAGGGGACAACAACATCATAGGCAGTTTAGCCTAATGGTTATAGATGCTAGACTGCCTGTATCTGAACTCCAGCTCTGTTGCTAGCTCCCCACTAATCAGCTGTGTGATCTTGGGTAAATTACTTAAGACTTTCTGTGCCTCAGTTTTCTTTTCTGGAAACTGAGGTGACACTGGCTACCACACCCTATAGGATTGTTGTGAGGATTAAATGAATAGATATAAAGGATTTAAACAATGAGTAGGAAGTGCTCAGTAAGTATTACCTTGTTATTACTATTGTCCAATAATAGGTCCAATAAATTGATGTAAAAATATAATAAAACATTATACACCTATTAGAATAATTATGAAGACTGTAAAAATGTAAAAAAAATATTTATGTGGTATGTAAAAACTTACAAAGAAAAACTATACAAAATGGAACTAGAGTAAGATTAGAACCCTGCCTGGATGGCTCAGGTGGTTGGAGCATCATCATCCCATAACCAAAGGGTTAAGGATTCGATTCCCAGTCAGGGCACATACCTAGGTTGTGGGTTTGGTCCCCAGTCTGGACACATACAACTCCTGGTCCCAGAGCATATGGAAGGCAACCAATCGATTTTTCTCTTTCCCCTTTCCTCTCCCTCTAAAACAGCAAAAAAAAAAAAAAAAAAAAAAAGTCCTCAGGCAAGTAAGATTAGAACTAGCATATGTATGTATGAGCAAGGGGGGGAAAATAATATGCCAAAAATAGCTGTCCAGTAAAGTGGTGAAGGGGGAATGAATGCATGTGGCCTTTTTTTTTTGTACTCTCATCCAAGAACATGCTTATTGATTTTAGTGAGAGGGGAAAGGAGGGAGAAAGAAAGGGAGAGAAACACTGATATGAGAGGAGCATCAAATTAGTTGTCTCTTGTAGATGTCCCACTAAGGACAGAACCCACAACCCAGGCACATGCCCTAACCAGGAATCGAACCCACAAAGTTTTGGTTTACAGAATGATACTCCAACCAACTGAGCCACACTGGCCAAAGCACTTTTTTTTTCTTTCTTTTTTTTTTTTTTAATTTAACACAGCCACTCCACTTCCTACCATTCACTTTTAGGAAAAAAATTTTCCCCTATGGTGACAGAACAGACCCTGATGGCTGCTTACACAACTCCACTTGGCTGGCTGTCCCAGAGGTTCCTCTCAAGAAGGGCTACACGTTTCAAGCTACAGGAGGAAGAGCAACTGGAGAAGCCAAACATCACAATCATCTTCCCCTTGCGGGTGACACAATCCTAGCTAAGGGAACTGAAGGCAAGTTGGCAGACAATTCTGGAAAAGGTTTTCCTTCTTAATATTAGGAATGCTCAGAAAGAGATTCCCATTTCACTCGATTTCATCAATAGAACTGTGGCAACCCTCTTCAACTAGGAGACAAGACACCACTTACACACTAAGGATGGCTGCAGCAAAAACTGCAAACAGCCCTGGCTCATGTGGCTCAGTGGACTGAGCACCAGCCTGCTAACCAAAAAGCCATCAGTTTGATTCCCAGTTAGGGCACATGCCTCACTTGCAAGTCAGGCTTCCACTGGGGGGCACGCGAGAGGCAATACACATGGATGCTTCTCTCCCTTTCTCCCTCCCTCCCTTCTCTCTAAAAAAATAAACAAACAAACTTTTTAAAAATTGCAAATACCTGGGTTCACAAAGCCATCTCTGAGCTTAATTAGCCAACCCTGGTACCTTCCCATCTTCAGACTTCTTGTTACATGAGAAAGTACATTTCCTATCCTTTAAGCCACTCTAGTTTAATGTTAGCTTGCAGCTGAAGGCATCTTGATTATCTCATCAGGTCTATGGACATGGTTCAAACTCCTTTGTAGGAGGTACAAGGCCCATCAGGACATGGCCATTGCCTACTTCTCAGTTCTTCTTTCCAGCACCCCCTGATGCACCCTACCTTACAGCAGTAACACAATGAGCTGTCATATGCACCAGCAATCTATCTTCTGGATGCACTCATTAGAAAATCCCACCTCCACTCCTCATCAGGATTAGACACAGAAACTATGAAAACAGGTTTTAGGCTGCCCCTGCAGAAATGACCTGTCCCACTTTCAGTCTTCAAAGTTATCTGTACATACATGTCTAATAAATAATCTCTAACACAGTCTCACTCTTCCTACGAGACCTGGAAGGGTACACACACACACATTTTGTTTTGACAGAACCTGTGAGAATAAGCTGCAGGCAGTATGACCCCTTACTCCCAAGTACTGCAACTTAAGAGACACAGATGTACCCTAAGAACACCCTTTTATGTAAGCATAGCACATTTACCAACTTCAGGAAATTTAATATTGATACAATACTTGATGAGCTGGTTGCCCTTACTCATACGTGGCCAGTTGTCCTAATACCCTTTATCCCATTTATTCTCCAGACCCAAAACCCAATTCAGTACCCCAGAGTTACGTCTTTGTCTTCTCCTTTCCCATAGGTTTCTCAGACTTTGTCCTTCATAACTCTAACATTTTTGAAGGGTACAGGCCAGTGGTTTTATAGAATGTTCCACAATATGGTGTTGCTTCAAGGTTATGGGCCAACAGGAGCAAGACTCCTGGATAACAGCACACAGCTCTGAGAAAGAACCACTGACCAGGCCAGGCCTTGCTGCTGACAATAACCCTATTCTGTGTCTAACATGGTTTCCAATAGCTTTTTTGCTATTATGTTGTCCTGAATCTAGATTCACAAAAGTCTCCAGATTCAAAAAGCACAGGAAATAAATAAAAACAAACAAGGCTCCAACATATCTAACATTTTTCTCTTGCCTTTCAGGTTTTGTCCACACACATTTTTACTTAGTATTCTTTAAAAAAAAAAAAAAATCAGTGTGTTTGTGTGTGTGTATGTGTGTGTGCGCGCGCACACACATTTAATGCAACACTCCTTCATCTAAGAACATGAAAATGAAATTTCATCTAAACTAGAAAGCAGGAGCCATTGAAACAGAGATAGTTACAATGTTTTCTTCCTATTTGCAGGGGAAGGGATACACAGCCCATGCCTTAAACTCATCTAGACTGACTGACTCTGCAAGCATCCTGAAGTATTTTTCCTAGAGAGTGTGTCCAGGCCAGGACAACAGTAGATAAACTCATAAGAACAGTTATATTATTACAGCAGTGTCAGCATCGGGTCCCTAATCAAGCACAGAACTTGCAAAAAGAACACCTGGAACCAGAGCAGAGTACAAATCCTGGCTGAATCAATTCCTCATGTCCCTGGGCAAACTGCTTAATCTCTGAGTCTTAATTCCCTCATATATCCCAGGATTACACAATGAAAAATGGATAGAGCACTTTGTACCACAGATTATGGGTTAGCTTATTCTATCTTGCACAGAAACTTTAAAAATGTTTAAATTTATTGTTGTTGTATTTAAATTTTCCTACCTTTAAAAATTCACCCACAATCCTGCCACTCTCAAATTTACCATGTGGTGCCTGTGTGGTTTACTCTAGTTCTAGTCCAAATGCACATACAACTTTTATGTCTTAGGCTCATGTTTTAGTTTTGTTTTTTTATTGGTCTGCCATATTTTGCCCACCGTGACCATGTTTTTTCATCCTGTTTCAACCCAGACACACATGGGTACAGGGAAGGTTGACTAATTTACGTCTTCACCTACCAGTCCAAGCATGTAAGAACAGATATACAACCACATGTACAGAGTCTGGCTTTTCAGAAAGACAAGACAGGTTGTGTAGGGTTTGTGGAAGGCACATCCATACCCACATCACTACTCTTCTTTTCACTATTATATTGTCACTACTTTCCCCTAATCTCAAGTGCAAAAATTGACACAGGAGAGTGGAGAAGAAAAGCCAGGATGTTGCAACACAGCTATGCTTTCTACACACCAAAGCGTCCCAACAACCAGGTTGGGCAAGAGCTATCTGAATCATGGGAAATTCCTACTATTCAAGATTGAGCACTACCATTTCCAATCCTAGGTAAGTTCCCTTCTCCCTTCCAAGTCACCAAGGAACCCAGGAGACTAGGAGAGAGCAAAGCTGAGGCTGAACGAGCTTCATGGGCACCCTGCTTTCTACAGGTTTGCCCTTAGCAGAAGACTGTCGCACAGCAGAGAGAAAACACAGCCTGTCACACTTTTACAGCTAGAGACAGGAATTCTCTCTTTGGGGGTTTCCCAGCTGTCAGCTCCCCAGAATGGGCCCCTTTCATTAAGTTGATCTGACAGAAAAGTTATTAGCTCCCCAGTCTCCACAGCACTCATACAAGACTGAGGGATCCACAACCACAGCTTAGGAAGGAGAAAGTCACACCTAAACTCTGCCTGCCTTGGGAAACAAAAGGTCTTCACCATACAAGATCATAAGGGACATTTCACTTCTAGGACAGACACAGAAACTACATTCCAAGTAACCATCACTTGTGAACACTGTAAAGCAGAGGGCATTCCACACATGTTCTAAATCCATTCTTCATCATCATCATCTTCATCATCATCAGAAATCAGTATTTTACCTTAAGTAAATAAAGAACTACTCTCAGGTGCTTTGAAAGAAAGCTTTTCATTTTACAGAATCAAACACAAGATAAGTGCCTGAAATCAATCTGTCCAGCCAGTAACATTAGTAAACAGTCTTGTTTAAAATTTTTCAAAGGTGTCAGCTAAACAAGTCATCCACAAAACACAACTTTCTTCAGGTTTGCATCTGGAATCCCAAATTCTGTATTGGCAGAGCTGGCTTTTCTGTCAAAGCATGTACAGACTAGTTTATCACTTCTATTAGCCAGAAGTATGAATTCTTTTATACTCTATAGACATGAGTCTCAAAATCATAGTATCAACTTCCTGTTATAACTCATGAAGCTGTAAGCATTATGAAAGCAGGTATCCTATCTACCCAGTGCCTACCATAAAATGCCTGGTGTAAACATCACATGCTGAATGAGTGAATTATAGAGAAGAATGCCAGAGTTACACACACTGTCAATTTTACCAAGTTTCTTGTCTAGCCAAAGACATACAGTGATAATACTGCCATTTATTACTACTTATTTAAAACAGAAACAAGAAGAAAACAAACTTCAATAATGAATTATGCTGAAATGTTACATGGTGTTCTTCTCACCTTTTTCTTTATACCTCTTTATTTTCTAGGGAACCAGTTAGTTCTATTTCACTCTGCAGCTACACCTCGGCACCAGTGACCCCCTATCCTATGATTGATACAAAGATTAAATGGCATAATGTAGAATGAGAAATAAACTAGGTTAAGAGTTTAGATGCTGTTTTATGTTCATGCTTCTCTTACTTCCAAGCATTGAAACCACCATCCCACAGACCCCTTCTCTCTGCAATCCTTATTTCCTAAAAAAAAAGTCTGCTTTCTTAAAAAAATTTTTTCCAATATTTTACAAAAAAGTTTTAATTCCCAAGTCAAAAACTGATCCAACAAAAGCAATGCATCCTGGAAAGGCTCACATCTAAAGATAAGGAACTTGCAGAATGGCAGACACTTTTCACAGGATTATTTCTTAGATGATTTTGAGACTATACTGGACCCTCCGTGGTAATAAGTACAAGTTAGACGATGACAATACAGGAAGCATACATAGTCTGGGGTATTGAAAACACTACCTAGCCAGGTCTTGATTCAGCTCCATCTTTGTCACTTACTACTACTACTACTACTATTACTGCCCTATGTATGTGTACTCAGCTCTTAAGTGGGAGTATTAGTACCTGCCTCTAGAAGCACTGATGAAAAAATTAAATCATACAATGTGTACTCAATACTTATTGATGGTTCAGTAAGTATTAGGCATTATTATCACTGTCACAGACCAATCTTCCAAGGTAACACATCAAGGACCTGGCTGGTACAGATTTCATGGTTAACAACTGCCATTTCTCTATTGTAAGGACCTAATAATCTGTGTCAATAGAATAAAACCTTTGAAAATTCTTGGAGATGATGCAAATAATGAAACAATTCTCCAACAACAGAGAACTAAAATACTAATAATCATAATGAAAAGATTTTTTTAAAGTACTGTTTTATTAGCATTTACGCCATTACAATTTTAATCTAGGCATTTAAACAAGTTCCCAAAAGACACCTAGCCTTTATTTTTTACAATGAGTGTTTAAAAAAAATAATTAAAGCAAATTCTTTCTAAGATCATCCATGATTCAGGATTCTTTCTTTTTTCTTTTTTTAAGATTTTATTTATTATTTCCAGAGAGAGAGGAAGAGAGAGAGAGGCAGAGAGGGAGAGAAACATCAATGTATGGTTGCCCCTCACCTGCCTCCAGCCCCAGACCTGGCTGGAGACCTGGCCTGCAACCTAGTTATGTGCCCTGGCTGGGGAATCAAACCAGCAATCTTTCAGTTTGCAGGCTGGCGTCTTATGCACTGTACTACCAGCCAGGGCAGGGTTCTTTAATGCTGATACACCACCCCTAATTAGCACAAAATAATGAGGTTTTACCTCATTCTGAACAATGAGCTTATATTGAGCAAAAAATCTTGCCCTTCCTTGGAATCATTTGACTTAAGTGCCAAAGGGGGACTTGGCTGGGCAATCTGCCTCCTCCCTGGCCTTCTTCCAACAGTGGGAATAAATGCACTTCATGGTTACTCTACATCAAGTATCAAGAAATCTTGTTCACTAAAAAGCTGCTGTTAACCTTCTAATTAAAGAACACAAGACAGTTCTGATGGAAAGTTCTTTGTCATAGTAAATCCTAAACCATCAGAATCCTGGAATTACACTTAGCTTCCTATCTTCATTGAATGCACCTATAAGTTCCAAAAAAGGTTCATTCCCAGACAGCGAGGACAATTTCACATTTCCTAAATGTGGCTTGTGTGCTCTCTCTCTCAGTCCTGAAAAGTAGAGAAAAGCCTTCATGGGACAAAAAGGGGACAGGAGATGCCGTCACAGCAGTAAATCACCAACAGATTCACTATAAATCACCCAGCAGCCACTAAACAGTAACCAGATGTTCTGGAGAAGAGTGAGCAGAAAGGGGTTCAACCACCACCATCGTTGAGAGGCACCCAAGTGAAGTGCTATAATCACCTGCCTACCTACCTTGCAACCCAATTACAGGTCCTAGATGACGAATATGGGGGCAGAAGCAACCCCACCACAGGTGCTGGGCTACCTCAGGTGAGTATAAGCAGATGCCCAGGGACCTAGGTCCTCTGGGATCCATAGCTGGTGGGCAGCAACACCAAGTCAGGAAAAGGGAAAAGACCATATTCTGGACTTAGAAGTATCAGTGCACAATGCATGAAAATGTATGGACTATATGAGAACCCGTAACAGGAAATGAATGCCTTAAATCCAAAAAGTATACCATCATCCAAACAATGAAATATTATTCAGCACTAAAAAATGAAATGAGCTATTAGGCCATGAAAAGACATAGCGTACCCTTAAATCTTTATCACTAAATGAAAGAAGCCAATCTGCAAAGACTATTATATGATTCTAACTATATGACATTCTGGAAAAGGCTAAATAAACTATGGAGACAGTAAAAAGATCAGTAATTGCCAGGAGGTGGAGAGTGTGAGAAATGAAATGGTAGAGCACAGAAGATTTTTAAAATACTCTGTATGATGCTATAATGATGGCTACATGTTATTAAACACCTGTCCAGACTCAAAGAATGTACAACATCAAGAGTGAACCCAAGGCCCTGGCTGGCATGGCTCAGTGGATAGGTGCCGGCCTGGGACCTAAAGGCTACTAGTTCGATTTCCCAGTCAGGGCACATAACCAGGGCAAATCAGGTCTCCAGCTAGGTCCTTAGCTAGAGGCAGGTGAAAGGCAACCAAATATTGACATCTCTCTCCCTTCTTCCTTCCTCCCTGCCCTTCTCTCTAAAAATAATAAAATCTTAAAAAAAAAAAAAAAAAAGGAAAAAAGAAAAAAAAAATGAGTGAACCCTAATGCAAGCTATGGATTTGAAGTGATTATGTTGTGTAGTTCATAAGTTCTTAACAGATGGACTGCTCTAATGGGGGATGTTAATAACGGGAAGGCTGGGCATATGGGGGAAATCTCAGTACCTTCCCCTCAATTTTACTATGAACCTGAAACTGCTCTATAAAGTGTTAAAGGAAAAAAGTATACCCTAAAATCATAGATAAATCACAAGCAATTAAGAGCACAAAATGGAGATCACGAGCTGAACAATAATGTATCATCACAAAATAACTAGGATGTCTACACTAAATATTGTACAAGTGTGCCACTTTTAAAACTTTAAGAATCCATCAACATGCAAGCTCTTGGAGAACAATTTGATATGATCAAAATTATAAATGCATATTCCTTTTAATCATTAATTCCATTTTTAGGACTCTGTTCTAAAGATATATAAGTAACTATATAGAGCTATTCATTGAAACAGTGTTTTTTGAGAGGATAAGACTAGAAATAACCCTAATGTGCTTAAGTGGAGAGCAGGTTAAATCAATTATATGAGCCCATCTCATGTAAGAAAACACTAGCAATTACAGAAAGAGATAATGAGGAAGCTTTCCACATGGTGCTATGTACAAGTATGCCACATGTGTATAGTATAATACTCTGGGTAAGGAGAAAAAGGAAGGGGGCTCGGGAGCTAAGGACAGACAGTGTCTGCTTGAAGAGACAAACCCTGGAAGAGTACAATCTACTCACATCCTGGGGAACTAGGTAGAGAGAGAGAGGCTCTCTCACTCTACAAATTTTCGTCCTCTGACTTTTGAACCATGTGAATGAACTACTACCACTTAATTAAAGGAACAGAATATTTAAAGGCAGCCCCGGAGGTATCCAGCACTAGGTGACTGGCTTCAGCCCCAAACACCTAGAACACATCCAGACTTTCCTGGTTCCAGCTGGAGTGTTTACTATTTGAAGTTTTAGAATGAAATCTGAAATGAGCTCACTATTAGTTTCAAATATTATTAATGCTCAAAAGAACTTAAAAGTCAAGAAAATAAAAAGTATTTTAAAGAAAGACTTTTTAAAATAGTCTTTTTTTTTTCTAACGGACTGTGACAATTTACATTTTGTGCCAATTGTAGTAAAGATAAACGTTGCTCATGTAAAGAAAGCAGACATTATTTCAAAATATCCAAAGAAACAAGTTGGCTGTCAGGTCTTCCAGCATCCGAAACATCAATGAAGAAACCTCTAAAGAACTGTATTACAATCAGAGTTCTTAACAAAGGAAGTGATGACTGGGCATCATACTAAAACACAATCACATTTTCCAATCTTTGGATGGCACCTCTAAATTAATTTACACTTTGTTCAAATCATTCTTGCTAAAAGTCTCAAGGTTTTACAACAGGCATTCAAAAGAATATAATGTAGAGAGCCCTCTCAAACCATCCCCAGTCCCTCACCAAGAAAAACAACTTCTAGAAGTTTCCTTCTGGTAATCTATGCACACATTAGTAAATATCTTTTTACCCCTAAAAAGGATCGAATTATCATTTTTGTTCTCCATTTTTTTAATGTAACGATTCTCTAACTTATCTTTTCTCTTACGTAAGTATCCTTTACTCTCCCTCCTCCACATGTGCAATGACAGAAGACTCAGCTACTCCTCTTCTGACGGACTTTTGGGTCACCTTAATGTGTTGTGATCTCTAAATTAAATTAATGAGAAGGTCTGGAGTTAATATGAATATCTTTACAGGGTGTGCACAGTAAAGTGGCAATAACTTTGCATCTCCTTATTTCACACGCTTCTTATTAATTTTGAAAAACTATGTTTCTAAGGTTATGATTTAACATCGTTTCAGATATAAAGTATTCAATTCTGAGAGCAACCATCATGTCGAAGGAATACGATGTTAGAGCAACCATCATTTCTGGACTGCATGCAGGGCAAACTGCTAAGGAAATTGCGGACTTCAATAACATCCCTTTACATACAGTTGACAATGTGAAGAAAGTGTATGATGCTGATCCTGATGTTGTCACACCAACAAGGAAAATGCATAAGGTACACAAGGATCACACAAGTCCAGATATTGTACACAGGATCCAAGAGATCATCAATGAAGATCCAGGAAAATCAACATACTCCATAGCAAAAGAACTGCAGATGTCGGGCGCAACGGTTCCAAAGATTATTGCTGAAGATATCAGATACAGATTGTACGTTCTTAGAAGAGGCCAGTTTATGACAGCAGACAAAGGAAAGGCACTTTGAAAAAGCAAGGACACTGCTAACAACACTGAAAAATCCCAAAGCAAAATATCCTCTGATTTTCTTCTCCAATGCAAAGAATTTTCAGCAGGACCAAATAGTCAACAGAAGACACAACAGGTGGTCTGTGACAATCTTAATGAAGTCCCAATTGCCATGAAAACAAAACTTCCTGCTGCAGTGATGGTGTTAGGTGTTGTCAGCAATGAAGGAGTTATCATGACCCTGCATATGTTTCCACAAGGCTTGAAGGTGACTGCTGACGTTTACCTTGACATTTTGAGAGAAGTCATTGTACTGTGGTTCATATGAAGCAACTTGCAAATGGACATCATTTTATCTTCCAACAAGATGCTGCATCGGTACATAATGCCAAAAAGGTGCAAGAATGTCTCAGTGTCGATGTTCCTGAATTCTGGTCAAAGGAAATCAGGCTGCCTAGTTCACCAGATGCAAATCCTTTAGACTATTATGTATGTGGCATTGATGAGAGAGAAGTTAATAAACAACCTCCTTCCAGTAAAAAGGCTGTTAAAGCTAAGAATGAAAACATTATGATGTCCATGGATAAAGTTAATGAAAGTATGCTCAAGATTCCCAAGTTAAAGCAAGTCTATTATTGCAGCAAATGGAGACTTTTTTAAACAATTTAAAAAATGACTGTTAATGTTATTTACATATAAGAATAAATTTATTTCAAAATATAACACCTTTGTGGTATGTTGTTTATATTACTAAAATTTTGCCACTTTATCGTGTGCACCCTGTAGATGGTAGCCCACTGACTATAAACCAAAAACAAAACTGGTTTTTGCAGAAACTGTTACACACACAAAAGTTTTTACCTGGAGATCTTCACATTGCTATTTATGCTGTTTCCAAGCCTAGAATAGCATCTCATCCCCGCAAACTTCCATTCATCTTCAGGTCTCAGTGCTAATGCCACTTCCCCCTAGGAAGCCTTCCAACGCCCTTCAGAACAGACATGCCCTATACTCTAACAGGTACGAACCTCCCCTCTGAAGTTCTAGGTTAACACCTGACTGACTATAGCTGTCTCCTATGAGGCAGACACTGGACCTTGCTATGTCCCCAATTTCCATGGCTGAGACCACATGCGGCTATTTACATTTATATTAATAAATAAAATTTAAAATTTAGTTCCTGAGTCACATTAATAACCGTTCAAGTACTTAACAGCCATAAGTAACTAGTGGTTCTAGTACTGGGCAGTATAGATATAAAACATGTCCATTAACACAGAAAGTTCTATTAGTGCTGATTTAGAAATGATCATGATCCCTGGCCAGGGTGGCTCAGTTAGTTGGAGTGTCATCCTGCAAATCAAAAGAATGCGGGTTTGATTTCCAGTCAAGACACATGCATGGGTTGCAGTTAGGTCCCCATTTAGGGTGCATGTGGTGATCGATGTTTCTCTCCCTCTCTTTCCCTCCCCTTCTCTCTAAGCATGTCCTCAGCAAACAAAAAAAAAAAAAGAGAGAGAGAGAGAGAGAGAGAGAGATCATGAGGATACTGTCATTTCAAACAAAGAAAATATCTAACTCCACTCTTTTCCTATTGGGAAAGAATCACTTTTTCCTTAAACTTTAAAAGACTGAGAAAGTCATCAATGTATTCTAAAACACTGAATTTTCTCTGGATAATTCAAATGATTTCATCAATTTTTTTTTTCTTTAAGAGAAGCTCATCTCCGGGCAGGCTGTGTTCTTTAAACAAGAGTCCCGACAGTAGCAGAGGCACAACCAAAATGACACAGAAAATCTAATACTTTATGCCTGCTCGTTACTCTCAAGAAAAAATTCCCACAATAACAGAAAGGAGCTGAATCCCTTCATTTCAAGACCAGTGGTAACAACCAAAGACGAAATTAAATTTCACTGAATTCTTTTTAACCAAACCAATCACCCTTACTCAACTATGCAGTGATCCCAAAGCCATTTTCTTCCATTTTCTTAAAAAAATAAACACTTTTTGTAATTTCACCATACTCACTTTTCCTTTTTAAATCCTAACCTATTCGATTCCCCAGCCAGGGCACATAACCAGGTTGCAAGCCAGGTCTCCAGTCAAATCTGTGGCTGGAGGCAGGTGAAAAGCAACCATACATTGATGTCTCTCTTCCTCTCTGCCTCTCTCTCTTCCCCTTTCTGAAAATAATTAAATAAAATCTTCAAAACAAAAAATAATTAATAAATCCTAACCTAACTCAAGTCCAGTTCTGAAAAACTAAACAGTTCCCTTTAGACTTCAATTTTCCAATAAAGAACAGTTTTTTTAAAAAAAGATTTTATTTATTATTTTTAAAGAGAGGGGAAGGGAGAGAGGTAGAGAGGGAGAAAGACATCAATGTGTGGTTGCCTTTCACCTGCCTCCAGCTACGGACCTGGCTGGTTGGTGGGAATTAAACCAGCGACCTTTGGGTTTGCAGGCCGGTGCCCTATCCACTGTGCCACCAGCCAGGGCTAGAATAGCTTTTAACTTCAGATGCAGACTGAATAGTGTCAAACTATTGCCAGTTTTGTAGAATTCCTGAATCTCAGCTTCTAATTCATTCTTCTGCAAGCTGGTAATGAGATTACACTAGCCCTGGTGCTGGAAGCAAAATAAGACAAAAGAGGTATTTTCTCATTTACTCAGCAAGAAAATTCCATGGAGCTAATTGCATGCCAAACCTCTAGCCTACATCATCCCAACCTTCATCAGCCCCAAGAGGTAGGCAACATCTATACTTCTCCCACACAATTAAATAGTAAGAACAGTTGCTACAACCTGCTATATGCAAGTAAAAACAAATGAAAATTTCTATAAGAGAAAACCCATTTTAGAGATGACACAACCCTCTCTTCCAACCCCACCAAAGCTCAAATGTAAAGTCACAGGCCCCAAGTCACAGAGTTTACGAGCTGGGGGCCAAGCAAGATTCAGCGTCCACTCTGAGTTAAGGCCAGGCCTCCCTCCTTACTACCACACTGCCCGCATCCCATATAAAAAGCTCTGACATTTCCTTCAACTCTGAGTCATGGTTAGAAGGTTCTACTTTTAATCAGGTGACAAATACTTAAAATATTTTAATCCAAAGGAATTGGGTCAAGCTTATATAGTCCATAATTGTCAAAACAAGCTCCAACTATTTGATAATTTCTATAGTTGCAGGGTGTCATCATTCAGTTTCTAATCAAATACCAAATCCACGTTATTTAGATATTGTACAAGGGCCTCTCTACAAGCTATTATAAAGAACAGTCACTTATTTTTCTTACTATTTCATTGGTTATATTAACGGCAGTTAAAATATGTACAGGTAATACAATTTTGATAGGCAAAAAGCTAAAATATTTAGGGGTGAAGGGAAGCTTTTACATTATAAAAAGAATTTGTTTTCCAACAGAATCATATAACCCCATCAAACAGCTACAACTATTATATACAGTAAGGCACAGGTGTTATTAGAAATACTGGCAAATTCAGAGATTTTCAAATAGTAGCAGATGGGACAGCCAGAAATAGGAAAGTCAGACTTAATCAAGTGAAATTTCTTGTCACCATTACCTTTTACTATTCTTAACTATGGTTCAACTATTCTTTTGATTAATGGAAATGAGACACAGGGGGAAATGTCACATGGGGATGCTATCCAAGTCTTTCTAAGGGTGAGGTTTGAAAATAAAGGAATTCAACTTTTAGATATAGAGTTCAAAAATAGCATTGCTTCCCAAATTTAGAAACAGAACACCCCAATGGCAGTTTTTCAAGGGCAGCAAGTCATTCTCAAAATTGTCTAAGAACCCAAAAAACAAAAAAAGCACTTTTGCTTTTCTTGCACCCTCTTCCATGTCCAAAGAGCTCTCCTCCACCAAATCTGTTAATCACTTCTCTTCCAGTCAAAGCTCTGTTCTGTTCCTGCTAGACTCTGTACATGTCTCTATCCCAGCCCTCCTGTCAAGTGATCACAACCCCCAAGCAAAGCTGAATATGCAAAAGCCCCTCCCCGCCCCAACAAACCCTAGGGCAAGGCTTACACTTTGGTACCAGTGGAATGTTGTAATGTAAGCAAGTTCCTGAAAGGTAAGCCTAAGACTGAACAGATGAAGTGTGGAATCCCTCCCCCCAGTTAATGCAGGGGCTGTGGACAATCACACCAGATCCAAGAAGCCACTAGCCATGGAATGGAATTCTGAGGAGGAAGGCTCTGGTCTCAGTGCATGATGGAACACAAGGCACTTGTGTTGAAAGCAAGAGGGCACAGCCAGGTATCTGAGAGCTTATGAGAGACCATCTGGGACAACCAGAGAAGACAGATGCAGATGAGAGCCATGGGACCATCACACCCACAGAGACAAAATTGTTTTGAGTGGCCAGAGTGTTTTTTCCAACAATAAGGAGGCATGGAAAACCAGCAGGCTCCCCAACATATCTGGCTCCTTGTTCTGGCCCAGTAGATGCCCAGGAGGCACAAGAGTCCAAGAGCACAGTGGGCCCACCAGGCTACCCCTAGTGTGTGCTTCTCTTAGCCAAGACCCCTCACCCATCCTCGAGGTCTAACGTGCTATACCTCAGTCAGACACCTAGCTTTGGGCTTCTGCACACAGAGGCATTCAATAAACAGTTAGGAGTATTATAAATGAAGCCCCCTTGGGGCTGCCTTTCTCATTCATGCATTCTAGCATTTGATAGCATTTTTTATTCTTTTTCAAGTTCTGCCTCTAAGTCTTATCTTGTGAGCACAATTCTAAGCTACTTAAAGACACTGATCAGAATCCTTTTGTACACTGCTACTGCCTAACAGGTACGTGGGATTGAACTGCAATACATTTGCTATAGAGAAAATCACATATTCACTTGATATTTAAACAGTCCACAAACTACCTTTCAAAATTAGTAAGGATTTTTAGAACATGTCACACCACTTTAGTTTTTGCAATTTTAGCATTTCATGGCCATTGTGTTCCTATTTTAAAAATACAGCTGAACAACAACAATAAAATTTTTAAAAAAAGAAAGAAAAAAAAGAAAAAGAAAAAAACAAAAATACAGCTGAGCCCTGGCTGGTGGCACAGTGGATAAGGAGCCGGCCCGTGAACCCAAAGGTCTCTGGTTCAATTCCCAGCTGGGGCACATAACCAGGTTGCAAGCCAGGTCTCCAGCCAGGCCCACAGCTGGAGGCAGGTGAAAGGCAACCATACACCGATATCGCTTTCCCTCTCTGCCTCTCTCCCTACCCCTCTCTGGAAATAATAAATAATAAAATCTTAAAAAAGAAAATACAGCTGAAAATTATGAAGGCAAAAATCAATAGTGATTATATCATTTTTGGCTCTATACTTACTGAGTAGGCGACACTACAACAAATATGTCTGTCTATGGGCCTGTGTGGATATACGTATAAAGTCATGCATTTAAGGTTACTGTTAGTTCCGGAACCATCAACAAACGAGTCTCTAGCAGAATCAAATGAGTACTTCCAATGAGTCTGGACCACAAGGCACACCCACCTTCCCTTGTAAGAATAGTGTTAGCTGTCATGCACTGAGCACTTACTTCAGACCAAGCACTTTTCAGACTCTCACTCCACCCTCAAACCCGCCCTTTGAGATGGGAATGGTTATTCTGTATCTCTATTTTACAGATGAGGAATCTGATGCTAACCAGGAGGGAAAGGAAAACTACATCCGCTTGGCTCCAAAGCCAGTGCTTTCATACCCCATGCTGTCCAGTCAACACCACTGCTGGTGGTGCCACCACCAAGGACTGCCCAAGTAGCCTGTAAGAGCCCCAAATAGGTCCTGGCCTGAGCACTCCAATGGCCAGATAGGTTGATCTATGTAGGTGAAAATGCGTAAGTGCATGCCTGTATCTCAATAGAAATAGGGATTAGGACAAATCCCAAGATTTGTGACAATTAATTTAAAAGTACAGTCTTGTGAGAAAAAAATTAAAAAGAGAACTTTGAGAAATAAACACTGTATATGAGTTCATTCATTCCCTCAACTATGTCCAGAGGGCCTAGCATGTGTCAAGCACCACTCCCAGAAATAGGAAATACGGATGTGAAAAGTTCTCCCAAGCGCTTGCAAAGCTGCTCACCTTCAAATTTCACTTGAAGGTGTGGACTTAGAGGGCAGAAGATGACAAATGAAAAACAAAATACTGTGTGAGCCATTGAAGTCAATGAAAAGCAAAATGACAAGCAAATGGAACAAAACAATTCAACTTGGTTTTCATTAAACTTACCTGATTTTAAATTATGCACTACATAAAACTATTACAGAAGAACAAAAAAGGTACAAGGGTTTCCTATGAGCTTGGAAGTGGCCCCAGACTCTGCAAGGCTTCCCCTTGGGGCTCACTGGGCTCAAGGAGCCAGCAGTCAGACCAGCACACAGTAAGTGCTCAAAACACCTGTATTGCTGCTTTTTGACAGATCATGTCCTCAAAGTTTTCCAAGGCAACGAACACTAGGGCCAGCAGCCCAGTGCTCCCAAATGAATTTTCAGAGCCTTGGTCCCACATTACATTAGGGCCCCACACTGTATGCACACAACCATGCTCACTCCTGTTGTCCAGGGCTGCTTTCACGCTAAAATGGCAGCACTGAGTACCTGTAACAGAGACTGTAGGACCCACAAAGCCAAAACTATGTTCTCTGGCCCTTTACATAAAGTTTGCCTATCCATGTATGAGACACCCCACCAAAAAATGGAATTTATTTATAAAAAATTGTGTAGTCTTAGATGTTTAAACTTCAGTCACCTTCAAAGTACTCTCCATTTGTTGCAACACACCTATCAAGACTTTTTTCCACTGCTCAGAAGAATTTTTGAGCTTGTTCATTTTGAAGCCTTTTAGTGCTTCTGTCACTTTTTTGCTTCACCTCTTCCACACTGGCAAAACATTTCCTTTTGACGAGTTTTTTCATTTGGTGAAACCAACCAACCAACCAACCAAAAAGGTCACTTAGGGAGCGAGATTGAATGAACAGGGAAGGTGGAACACAGGGGTCATACTGTTTTTGGACAAAAACTGCTGAACACCCAGTGCCCTATGGGCAGGTGTGCTTACACATCATCCATCATGAAAATCATGAAATGGGCAAATGCACTGAGTTTTTAAAAAAACCCATAATGAAGCTGAATGCAGCCTCTCACAACACCAGCTAGTACACCATCACCTAAAACGGAAGAATGTACTACAATGGGCCTGCCCTCCAGGCAATAGTTTTTTGGGGGGAGGGTCCCCCTTGTATTACATAAAAAAGATTTGGGAATAGTGCAAACTACTGTCCCTCTCTCTAAGACTCACAGTCCATCAGTAACACAATGGTTCTGAGAAGGCCTGCACTGAAGTTCCTTGGCTATTCCCAACCTCATCTGAGAAACACCTCTTCATGTGTATTTTAGTTTCTTTGAATATATTCAAAGTGCTGGTTTGAGTAAGATAAAGAAGTAATGTCCTGACTATGGTTACCCTAAGAACTGAACTGGCTTAAAGCAAGCTTTCCTAATCTTGCTTTACACAATAGGTACATTTCATCTTAACACAAGGAAAGGCATACTTCAGCAACATCACTTTTAACTATTTTGTTTTCAAACACAATAAATAAAAACACAAAGTTGGTACTTATATAGCCCCAAATAGCATACTTTGTCACACAACCACAATGACACAAGTCAGAAGTAGTAAAACACTGGCTAACAATCTAAGCATTAACCTCCAACTACAGGATTAAGCCTCAGTCCCTTATAATTCATTTTCAATTATGTTTAAGAATTACAGACCAAATCTGATGGTTAAAACAGGAATGAAGCCCTGGCTGGTAGCACAGTGGATAAGTTGCCCGCGAACCCAAAGGTTGCAGGTTCGATTCCCCAGCCAGGGCACATAACCAGTTTGCAAACCAGGTCTCCAGCCAGGTCTGTGGCTGGAGGCAGGTGAAACGCAACCATACATTGATGTCTCTCTCCCTCCCTGCCTCTCTCCCTTCCCCTCTTTCTAAAAATAATGAAATAAAATCTTAAAAAAAAACAAAAACAACAGGAATGATTCTCAACCTTTTGATCAACTGCCAAGCACCTTTGTGGGATTCATACTCATCCACCATCACCCTGAGGAACTTCAAATGGAACCAATTGTTCTCACCCCTCTCAGTTATTCAGAAGCCCCTACTTTTCTAACAAGTAAAAGCAAAGCTAAATCATGACAAGTCCTGGCCCTGAAAGTCGTTACAAAACTTACATTTCCTTAGCCAGAACTTAGTTAAGAGATGAAGTCATTTGACTGGTTCTCAATTATTCATGGCAGTAACTTCAGTGTAGGCTTGGTTAGAACCAGAGGGAAAGCGGAGTAGTCCCTGCTAGGAGCAGGTCAGGAAGAACATACTTCTGTTCCCCCCAGAGTGGTTATAAACTTTCCCCACAAGGATTTAATTCAATTGCTAGAGTTAGGCGATTCAAGGTTGCCAAATACTGCAGTCTCTTGGGTCCGCATTTCAAGTGAATTCCATGTTTATGGATGTAGATTTATAAAATGAATATACTATATTGACATTTACTGTAATGATCTAGGTTTGGTTCTGGTTTTGACCCTCTATGTTACTTTGGCAGGTTAACCTCTCTCAAGTATGGTTCCCCTCACCTAGAAGCAGCAGGAATAGCATTTCCCCTTCCTACCTCACAGGATGCTATGAGAAACACACTGAAGTGATGGAGAGAAAAGAACTCTGATATGTAAAGCACTGCACATTAAAAAAATATTATCATTTTTCTGTAAAAGGTATTTTGGTTGACAGCCATATTTACCACAAGCTTTCTTTAAATATGGTTTTCTAGTGCACTTACAGGGATTCACATTACAAAATCACAACTGCTTAGGGACACTTACACAGAAGAAATACACCTATCTTCAATTTTTAGAAGGCAGTCTTATTAAATGTTTTAATAAAGTCTAAAGTTTTTATTATATGTAAATTTGGCCTCAATTAAACTGACAAAAAAAAAAAAAAAAAAGTCTGCTACTTGCCTGGATATTTATTTCTTTTACACTGTTAAATCATGAATCCCTTCTGTTGAAAGACTAACATGCTATTATAGTTTGGACATATTAAATATAGAAGTTTCCAAAATACACAACTAACTATATACTGGTAACACAAAGTCCTCCTACTTCTTATAAAGGATGCCAAATAATGGAAGACTATAGTTGTAACAAAGTGTTTAAGCCTTCAATGTAAAAGAAGGAAAATGCTACTTCCAACATCTGATACCATCAAAATCCAGTGCCACCCCAAAGTTGAAGCTTGGATGTGGTAAAAGATACTGTTTTTCCTTCTTCCTCTTGCTGCCTTCCCTTGAGGTACATTCCCTATTTACTTTATCACCTTTGCAGGCTCTCCTCAGAAGTCTTTCCTGACCTCTCCTGCCTGTCCTAGGCGGCAATGGCATTATCACCCAGAGACCCTGCCTTACTTCACTGTGGAGTGTTTTATGCACATCTATGCTCCTCCCACTAGACCACCAGTGCCCACCAGGCACTCTGGCTGATAAGCCCCTCAATGGGCAGGGGTTCGGTTCTTTTGGTCAACTGCTAGTCCCCAGGCTCATCTAACAGACACCAATGGTTCCATAGGCTAGTCTTCACGGCCATGCACTGCATCATGACAGTCCAAAATCCTAATCCCTCAACTCTTACCATACACAGAGCTCGACTCCCTCAAATTTTATCACAAGAGCAGGGTATACACCTTGCTCCAACTGGCCCAATTTTCTCTTAGATGCCTCAAATACACATTCCCTCACTAAAATAAGATTGAGTCTCTCAAAATTATTCTTCCCAGGTCTCTTCTACTTTCCCATCTAACCAAATACCACCACTCCTTTGATTGCATATAATGTTAATTCAATTTGTCCTTTATTTGCTTAATCTATATCTTTAAGATCTAGACTAGTAGTTACAGGAGACCAGGTTGTATCTTGTTTAATACGCTCAATGCTCCCTTCCTAGACCCCGTACACTAATACACCTTTTCAAGATAACGTGCTGTGATCAATGTGTAACATGATGTGATAAATGTGTGAACTTCATTCTTTGGATTATTTAAATCAGAGCTATTAAAAACTGACCTCTTTGTTCCACACTTGAAAAAGTAAAAGAACCCCCATACCTTACCAGGATCAAATGGGAAAGGAAGGAGGAAATAGTGGGCAAGAATAGAAAATCCTTTCTGATAAATTAAACTGTGATTATAGCAGCACACTAAATATCTGACCATCTAAGTAACATAGATACTCAGAAGGTCCCCCTTTGGACTCTTGGAAACAGCTAGATGTATATAGTAGGACAAGCCTTTAAATCACTATGTTAGTGATTTCTTCCTCTGTATAAAACAAAATCTACAATACCCTCTTTCAACAACAACAAAGCTACAAAGCCACCCCAAAAAAGTTATCAGTCTCAGAGGACAAGCTTGAAAGCTGAACTTGCCTGTATGACCTAGGTTTCATATGAGTAAAGACTCCTCACTCAAACACTGCAAGATTAATGAAGCAAAGGAGAGCGGTTCTGCAGTAAAAGGGCATTTAAATCCCAGCTGTGTCCACATTTCTCAGTTCAGATAACTGATTTTTAAAAATCAGCATCAAACTCAATTCATTATCAGTTTTTAAAAGTATTAAGAGACTTATTTACTCCCCCCCAACTGCTTGACAAATTTCATTTTAAACAAGAATCTCCTTATGACAAGTTTTAAAAGTATAAATTCCTCTTGCACGTTAATTAATATCCTAGGAATTATATTAAAACCAAATCCACAAAATTCAAGTTTTGTTTCAACAGTAGAAACCGATTTTAAACTACTAGTAGTAGCACAATAGACATATCCTAGTGGTCAGTCACAGAAATATTTGCAGAAGCTGAACAGCTGTGTCTATCGCAAATCTGAAGGGACTGCTGCAGCAATGTAATTCAATTTGGACTCATTCATTATAAACTGACTTTCAGATGCTGCTACTGCATGACTGGAGAAATGCAAGCTGCATCCAAAACAGAACTGTTCCCAAGTGGTGACAAGTTTTTACTGCAAAGGAGAGCTCTAAAAGAGGAAATACAACTAGTTAATAATTCTACCATGAACCAGCCCAGAAGAATCCTGAATTATTTAATAGAAGAAAACTAAAATTCTTCTCTTAAGCAACTGATGTGATTAAGAAAGTTTTCAGGGAAACTATTTAATGAGAAAAAGAGTATTTATTCAGTGTTCTGCTAAAAGAATTTTTTTGAAAAATCGTAATTTCTACATTCCTTAACATTGTTATGCTCTACACTGTAAAAGCAACATGAACTCAAATGGTGATTGCAGTCCAAATCTGCTATTTAACTTTCTTTTGAAGTTATACGTCTGTGAACTTAAAACACACCCCAGCTACTTTTAGAACACATCGAACGAAGTCAGGGGTTGCGAAAAATGGAATGATTTAGGTGACCAAACAAGTTTCCAAATTTACTCCAAGAAACTTCTTAGTTGTAACTCACAGACTGGCCGCTGCGTTGTGAATGTGTTGCGAATGTGTGACCAATTCCAAAAACACTTGGGATTTCCTTTCCGCTGCACAATTTCCTTCTCTACCTATCAAACTTACCCTTCGCTGTCACCCCTGTAGACAGCCACGCGTGTTGACACACGGCGGCGGCGGAGGGATCTGCCACACAAAATAAGCACGCTCCACCTTAGTTTTTCTCCCTGAAAGTACCACTCGGTTCCCACGCGAGGAAGGCTCACCAACTCCGGGAAACCCGAATGCAACCGGGAATGCGCCCCCCCCCCAACTCGGGCCCCACGACAGTCTCCCCGCAAACTTCCCCTCTCCGGCGGAGCTCCGGGGGAAGAGGCTGCGCCGGCCTCCACTGGGAGCAGGGTGGGGGGGGTAGAGGGGGAGCTCCGCGGGCCCGCGACAGAGTTCGGCTCTCCAGGGGACACTCACCTTCGCGGGCAGGGTCTGACAGCGCCCCCCGAGGTCCCTGCCCCCCGGCCGGCCCCCTCCTCACCTGTGCTGTCATTCGCCGAGAAGCCGGGCGAGCTGAGTTTGGCTCGTTTGGGGTTGGGCGGTCCGTCCAGCAAGTTCTCGGCCATTTTCACCTGCTCGCGAAAACAGTCCCGAGAACGGACGGCGGGGCCGGCGATGGCTCCGGAGTGGGAGTCGGCGCCGGCCCTGGCCGGCTAGGAGTGGAGAGGAGCGAGCGCGAACAGCGAGCAGCAAGCGAACGCCGAAGGAGGGAGGGCGCTGGGCGCAGGGCCGGGTGGGGGAGGCGGCGGCCAAATCTCAGCCACAGCAACAGCGCCCCGCAGCGCTCACCGCCCGCCCCCGGCCGCCGCCGCCGCCGCCGCCGCCGCCGCCGGCCGCGGCCCCCTCATCCCCTGCCTGCCTCCCGAGCGCGACACTCCGCGGCGGGGGCGCCCAGGCGGCCCGGCCGCCCCCCCGGGCCCGGCTGGTAGCGACGGCGCCCGGCCGGCCGGCTTAGGCAGTCCCCAGAAACATGGTGCCGCCGCCGCGCCGCCGCCTCGCTACCCCCCCCGCGCCCCACTTAATTCGCTCGCGGCCCGACGATCGGGGGGCTCCGGGCTCCGCTTCCTGTCTGCGGCCCGCCGCCGCCGTAAAAAAAAAAAAAAAAAAAACAATGCGCGAAGCGGAGCTGCCGCCGCGCCCCCCCACCCCCCGTTCCGCCGCCGCCGCCGCCGCCGCTGCCGCCGCCGCCGCCGCCGCCGCCGCCGCGGCTCCGAGAAGCCGAGCCGAGAGAGGAGCGGGGCCGCCGGAGTGGGCGCCGAGGGCCGGGCGGAGCGGGACGGCCGGGCGGAGCGGGGTGCGCGGGCAGTTGTGGGGCCCGGGACCGGCGGGGCCGAGTAGATCGCGCTCGAAGCCCCGGTCGGGTCCGCGACAAGATGGCGGCTGTTGATTCCTCAATTAAAAAAAAAAAGAAAGTTTTTTTTCTTCTCTTTCCAGCGCCTGAACGGGGAGGGGGAGGGGGCGGGGCACGCCGGTGCGTCACCCCCCGCGGCGTCACCACGCACGGCCCCCGCTCCGCCCCCTCCACCTGCGCCGGCCGTGGCGGAAAGAGCCGAGTGTGCTCGGGAGGAAGGGCCGAACGCGCTGTTGCGGTGTGCAGGGCGATGGGGCGGCGGTAGGGCGGCGGCCGGGCCTATGGGATCCCCCCCGCCCCGGCCCCCAGCCAAGCTGCCACCTTTGTTCCTACCGCTGCTGGGCTGCGGGGCCGGTCAAGGACCGGGGGCAGCCGCCGGGCCGCAGACGGGACCCCTGGCGCGCAGCCCGCGCGCAGCCGGCGCCGGCCGGGCCTGTTGGCCCCTCTCAGGAGACCGCCCGTCCCGGGAACTTACTTCCCTACTCGCGACGTCACAGGCGACCCGAACCAGGCCTCGTCACTTTCCCTTCCCGGATACCACCGATGTGTTGTGGCCGTTGCAGGTTACAGACCGCCCTCCGGTCCGCCTGCGAACTTGTGCAGATGAAAAAACTGAGGCAGGAAATGGCGGGGCTGAGATTCGAACAACCCTCACCTTGAGAGAGAAGTGAGGGGGGTGCAAAACTCCTGACCCCAGTTCCGAGCCCAAGGCTACGGGGTCCTCAGTGCCGACACCCTCACCTACAAGGCGAGGTGGTGAGCGTTAGGCTGGTTCGCCGCCAGCTGCGCCAGGCCCGTAAGGCCTCTCGCACCGAGGCTTAGGGTTGGGACAACCACTTGGGAACTGAACTCCTCAGGTGCTCAGACAGGCATGGCGGGAGGTCCCAGGGAGACTGGCTCGTGTGGGACACGAGGGACAATACCACAAGAATCTTGTTTGCATCTTAGTTTTAGTAGCTCTTCAAAACTTGTCGGCGCTTCATCCCGAAGTCCTTATCTGAAAGGTATCACCAGCAATTTGGTTTCCTATATCAGAAACCTATGAGTCAGCACGGACTCCTCCCTCTCTCCACGCACCTGGAAGTCAGTCTCCCCACGTCCTTTACCTGAGTAAATGGCTCTTCCTCCCCATCCCACTGCCCCGGAGTCGTCCAGCATCACCCAGTGGCTACAGTGGACACTTAGCGCTTAATGCCTTTTGCACTCCACATTTCTTCCCACGGAGCACCACAGTTAACTTCCTGGAAAAAAGAGGGAAAGAACTCTTTAAAACAAATAGCTCCTACACATAGGGGAAAAATTATATATATAAAACGTACAGTCTGTTTATAATACAAAGTGAGGCAAAAATACAGTAGGCTTAGAGTTGTGAGTACATGAATCACAGTTTATTCTTGTATTATTATTGTCTTATTTTTCATACAAACTGTAAACCTACTTTTGCCCCATTCTCTTTGTGTGTGTGTGTGTGTGTGTGTGTGTATTAAAAGAGATTGTCTTGGAGTGCCACGACTGAGTGATCTTTCTACTTTTTTCTATTTACATTGCGCCAAATCTTGTACTGCCCTATCTCTTCCTTGCCTCTGTTTCTTCAACTTTCCATACTTCATTCCACCACCATCTCCCTGCACCACTAGGAAGTTCTCATCATTCAGGCCTTCATATACTTTTGCAAATGCTATTCCCTATGCTGAAAATACATATGTCTAGCAAACTCTAACTCCAAGACCCAGTTCAGATGTTGTCTACTCCAGGAAGCCCTCCTAGCCCAGTTAAAGACTCCCACAGCACTCCGGGCACACCTCTGTGGGGGCACATCTCACACTGTGTCATTACTTTTTGTATTCATCAAATATTTCTAGTGATTCCCCTGAGGTTATTGCCACTTTGCTAATCTTTTGAGCAAAGAAAGAAATCCCTATATACATGTATATTCTAGGAGGCCATAAACAGAAGTATTCAAGAAGTCAGGAAGTGTATGGAGTCAAAGTGACACAAGGCGGACAGAACCCTGTATCAGAATGTGGCATGTGAGTCCCTCTCATTGTGAATTCGTGGGCTTCTTCAGGGTGAGGGCCATGTCTTAACTATAGTACAGCCATGTGCACGAGTTCACACCATCGCCCATCAATGGGCAGCTACGGCATGGGTCATGCCCCATTTTACACAGAGGGTAGCTGAGGGGACTGGGTCCCAATGACTCTGAGGTAAATGACCTAGACATATCAAGGCCAGACCAGAAACACAGGTCTTCAAACACAAACCCTGTATTCCTCCTGTGTAACCACGCTCAACACTAAAACATATCTGCTCTGCAGTCCCTTTTTCTATCAATTTGTATCATTTTGATCAATTCCTCTGGTGTTTCCCGATACCTGCTTTTTTCTTTTCTATTTCTTCTTCCCTTGGTCTGATTGTCATCCAAGAACACTGTGCTCAGATATTGATGTGTACATAACAAGGAAGGAAGTATGGTTCCTTACTTAGGTAGGGATCAAGGGAGACATGGATAAAGGGGATCGGACACTGTTGAGCACCTTCTGTATGTCAGGCCACTTTGCAGCATACTGCGCTTGGATCAGCATTTTCCACAATCCTGGAAGGAAATATCACTGTCCTGATTTTATAGATGAGAAAATAAGGCCTAGAGAAGAGCAAGTAATTCAGTTAGGGGCTCAACTGGGTTGCGAACCTAAGGCTAACTGCTTTTTCCACAGACCCCCCTGTCTCCAGTCTTAAACACTATAGGACCAAGGAATCCCCACTTATAGAATGCTTAGGAACAGAAAAAATAAAGTGGAGAGCAACAAGAGGTGGAAATAAATCAGGAAAGGTTTCCTTAGAAAAGTTCATTTGACACCATCAGCTGATAAATTGTGTTACATCCACGCAATGGAATGTTATTCTGCCATTCAAGGAATTTGGTGTACTGATACATGCTATGACATGGATAAACCTTGAAAATGTTATGCTTAGTGAAAGAAGCTAATCACCAAAGGCCATGTATTCTATGATTCCATTTATATGAAATGTCCAAAATAGGCAAATCCACAGAGGCAGAAAGTAGAGCAGCAGTTGCGAGGGGCTGGGGACAGGGAAGAGATGGTGAGTGGTAGCTAAAGGATATGGGGTTTCTGTTTGGGGTAGAAACATAAAATTAATGGTGATGATAGTTGCACAACTTTGAGCATACTAAAATAATTGAAATGTACATTTCGAATAGATCAATAAAGCTTATTATTAACATGTTGTTTTAGAAAGAAAAAAGAGGCCAGGAATGACTGACGGAGGCCCTGCCTTCCAGCAAAAGGAAACAAGTCAGGGGTCTACCTGGAATAGCAGAGATCTGCTTGGTGGCACAAAGAGGAAGGGTCCAGGAGGGGTGGATATGATATGGTCAGGACTTCCCAACTGGACACTGAGGGATGAATTGGCAGGCAGAAAACAGAGACTGAGATTCACAGGCTGAAATGGAAAGAGAGGAAATTGAAAAGGGAGAGACTTTCCCGGAAAGCCCCAATTGCATAACCTGTTGCCTCGGACCCCAGTGGACACCTTACACTCAGTGAGCCTCAAACAGAGGCCACAACCCCCTCCACACACCAGCTCCACACGCATACCTCATACATACCCTCATCCCAAACATACCCTCTTCTCTCTTCTGTGGCCTAGCTTCCCATCGCTCTTCTTCTGAACCTTTAATATCTACCCTCTCCCCACCATGACTTCTCAATAAACAGTCTCCACAGTTAAACCTGACACTGCTCCATCTTTTCCATTCCCAGCCAAGCTACTTGACCAATTTGTCTACACTGATTCAACTTGTTTCCTTTTCTACCATTGTTTTTCTTTTTACTCATGAAAATTTTAAACAAGTTGTAGAAAATAATACATAGACATTTATGTCTACATTATTAAGGTAGGTAATGTTAATATTTTGCCACATTGACTTCAGGTCTTTATTTTTCTTACTAAAGAAATAACATGTCAAAGATAGAGCTAAAGCCGTCTCCCATGTCTTGCCTCCCTTCCCCAAAGCTGCCACTTTCGTGAAGTTGATGTATAGCATTACCATATAAGATGTGTATTTTTGTTAAGTCAAACTATATGAAACTGCCAATACTTGACAGTTTTTTATCACATCCAATGTAACAACCATTGCATAGGGATGTTGTATAGACTCTGATTCCAACAAATTAAAATAATGAGACAAGTGGAAATTGACATATTGACTGATATAGAATGATAAGAAATTATTGTTAACTTGATTGTGATGTTTTTTATATATATATGTATATATATATATATTATATTACATATTTTTAAATTGTCATACTTTAGAGGCATAGGCTGAGATACTTATAGATGAGATAATATGATACTTGGGAGGAGTAGATGGGGAAATAGATGTAACAAGGGTGGCCAGAAATTAATAATTATGAAAGCTGAGTGATGGGCATACGAGGATTCATTATATGATTGGGCATATTGTGTATATTTTCAAACTTTCCACAATAAAAAGTTTTTAAACTATGGAAATAGTGAGTCTTTCCATCCACAAATATGATATAACTGTTTATTTAAATTTTATTCTAATAATAACATTTTATAATTTTTTTTTCTGCAAGATTCTGCACACCTTTGGCTGATCCAACAGCTTTGCTAAAACTCTATTATTAGTTCTAACAATACCAATAGTTTTTCTCTAGAATCTCTTGGATTTTCTATGTAGGTCATCAAATCATGTGTAAAAAAAAATAAAAGAATGACATTTTTGTTTCTCCAGTCCAATACTCCTAATTTCCACTTCTTTGTCTTATTATACACTATGGGCTAGAACCTCCAGAATAATGTTGAATACAAACAGGGATGGATGTATCTATGTCTTATTACTAACTTGAGTAGGAATCATGGTTTTTATAGGTTTATTAATTCGTTCCACAAATATTCATTGAACACTACAATATGCTAGGCACTGTACTAGGCACTGCAGATGCATTGGTGAACAAAACAAAGGTCCCTGCCCTTACAACCTCACATTCTAGTAGGCAGAAAAAGAAGATAAATGTAATCACTGAGTAAATCTACAGTATAAGTGAAAAGGTGATAAGTACTATGAGGAAAAGAAATACAATAGGTTAAGGAGGATTCAGAATGTCAGTACAGAGACAGGTGCAATTTTAAATAAGGTGATGGAATCAGTCACGCTTTGTTTAGAAAATATTGGAGCAAAGCCTTGAAGGTAGAAAGATGTGGTGTGTGTGAATTTCCAGGGGATAGTTCTCCAGGCTCAGCATATGGCCCTGCAGCACTAATGTTGTTGGCTTTTTGAAGATGAGAAAGGAGCCAAGTGAGGTTGGAGTGGCTGGGCAGGCAAGGGAGAAGGGGATGAGATTTCAGAGGAAATGAATGAGGGTGGAAGCTGATGGTGGTGGTGATGACCCCATTCTCGGATCTCCTCCTATTTTTTAATTTTGTTTTTAAAATATTTCATTCTCTATAGCAACCAACTTCAACAATACTTAGATCCTCTGGGGACCTTCAGTCCATGAATCCATTGTTCATTATCCCCAGAGACTCCCCTTTCGCTTTCTTACCCAGCTTAAATTCCATGATCAACTGTCACAAACACTGCCCTCCACACACGCTCCCTTTTCCTCTCTCACATTATTGTACTTGTTTGACAAAACTACCACTGGAGGAACTCCAGCTTCCTGCCCACTTTTCATTTGCATCTGAGAGTTGCACTTGGCTGGAGGAAAAAAGCATGGACTGACTGGTTTTGCCTTAATTAATGATCACAATCTTGAATGT
The DNA here is from genome assembly GCA_004026585.1 of Noctilio leporinus. Taxonomy (NCBI): domain Eukaryota; kingdom Metazoa; phylum Chordata; class Mammalia; order Chiroptera; family Noctilionidae; genus Noctilio; species Noctilio leporinus. Next base: position 74,674 of record PVIW01006591.1, read on the forward strand.
GTGCTTACTGCCACTGGGCAATCATACCGTAATTCCCTAATTGTTCATTCTCCCACTTTCCTCCCCTCAAAACCCCAACACCTCCTTCCTCATCCTCATGCTCAGCTGATGACTCCTTATACTTTGCTGATAACATTAACCCATCAAAAGAGAACTTCCATATACGCCCTGGGACACATTCACCCACAAACTTGCACTGGTGCCCGCATACCTGTCAGCATTCTTGCTGGCGCTGATACCTCCACCTCTGAACTCCTTTTTGCCTGCTCAAGTTCATAGCTCCAAAAACTCTCTCTAACCTATGTCGTCAATTTCCCTCTCTCCATTAGGTCATTCCCTTCTGCATACAGACATAATCTTATTTTTCCCATTTCAAAAAAGAAAGAAAAATCTCTTCTCTTGACCTCCTTTTCCATCAGTTACTACCCATGTCTCAGCTCCTTTTTGCTGCAAAATTCCCCTTAAGAAGCATCCACACATGTAATCTCTTTCCTCCAATTTTCTTTATTTTTAAATTCCATGTACCCATTCCCCTTCCTATGTGATTGTCTTGTCTTTTACTTCAACATGCATTAATAGACCCCATCTAACAATTTATTATTAAAGCCTATTGTTTTTTAGTGAATTATGATAAGAAACAAGATCTTTTATGTTTACCCTCTTATTTACTGTTTCCAGTGCTCTTCATTCCTTCGTGTACGTAGGTCTGGGTTCTCATTGAGAATCATTTTCTTGAAGCCTGAAGGATATTCTTTTAGCATTTTTTTTTTTTTTTTTACTTTAGAGTTTTTAATAAAAGATTTTATTCATTATTTTTAGAGAGAGGAGAAGGAAGGGAGGCAGAGAGGGTAAGAAATATCAATGTATAGTTGCTTTTCACCTGCCTCCAGCTATGGACCTGGCTGGAGACCTGGCTGGAGACCTGGCTAGAGACCTGGCTGGGAGACCTGGTTTGCGACCTGGTTTGCAACCTGGTTATGTGCCCTGGCTGGGAATCGAACCAGCGACCTTTGGGTTCGAAGACCAGCACCTTTCCACTGAGCCACCAGCTAGGGCTCTTTTAGCCTTTCTTAATATCACAGGTCTATTGGTAACCAATTATCTCAGCTTTTGTTGATCTGAAAATGAATTTATTTCACACTTAATTTTTGAAGAGCGTTTTTATGTATATAAAATTTAAGGCTGATAGTTTTTTTCTTTCGGCACTTTATTTTTTATTTTTTAAGATTTTATTTATTACTTTCAGAGAGAGGGAAATAGACATCAATGTATGGGTGCTTTTCACCTGCCTCCAGTTACAGAGCTGGCTGAAGACCTGGCTTGCAACCTGGTTATGTATGCCCTGGCTGAGAATCGAACCAGCAACCTTTGGTTCGCAGGCCAGCACCTTATCCACTGTGTCACCAGCCAGGGCTCCCTTTTAGCGCTTTAAAGGTGTCTTTGCATAGTCTTACATAGTACTCTGATCTCCATTATTGCTAATAAGTCATTAAGCAGGCATTCAGAGTGCTGTTACCAAATATGTAATGTGTCTTTTTTTGTCTTGATGTTTAAAAGATTTTTAGATTTATTTTTAGTATTCAGCACTAGATGCTAGGTATCGTTATCTTTTCATTTATTCCTGCTTGGAATAAATGTACATTTATTCTTCTAAACTGATATTTGTCATCAAACCTGGGAAATTTCCCACCATTATTTTCTTAATATTTACTGCCTCTATATGATTCTGTTCTCTTTCTGGTATTCCAATTATAAGGATGTTCAATTGTTTGATGTTGTTTCTGAAACTTTGTTCATTTTTCTCCAATCTTTTTCTCTCTGTTATTCAGAGTGAATAATTCTGTGATGTGTCTTCAAGTTTACTGACTCTTCTGCCATATCTAATCTACAGTTAAGGCCAGCCAGTGATTTCTCCACTTCGGTTATTTTATTTCTCAGTTCTAAAACCTTCATTTAACTCTCTTTTGTATTTTCAATTTCTCTGATAAAATTCTCTATCAGTTCATTCTCAAAGCCCATATTTTCTTTTAATTTATTGAATTCACTTTTCTTTAAAAATAGGTTGAAGTGTCATTCTGTAGAGTTGTGGGTTTGATCCCCAATCAGGCAAGTATGAGAAGGCAACCAATCCCTTCTCATATGTCTCTCTCTTTCTCTCTCTCTCTCTCTCTCTCTCTCTGTTTCTTTCTTTCTTTCTCTCTCTCTCTCTCTCTCTCAAAGTAATGAGAGAATGTCCTTGATGAGTATTTTAAAAATCTGTCTGCTAATATCTGGGCTATTTTTTGTTCAGTTTCTATTGCCTGCTTTTTCCATCACTTTGGATCATGTTTTCGTGTGTATGTCTAGCAAATTTTGTTTGAAGAATAGATATTGTTTCAACACATTGTAGAGATAATAGATTCTGTTATTTTCCTCTGAAAGGTACTGATTCTTATTCTAGCAGACAATTCTAGTACTGGCTGATCACTTGAACTTCTGTAGGCTTGCTTTCACACTTGTTAATGTAGATCAGTAGAAACTCAGTATTTTTTTCTAGCCCCTCCAACTTGATAGCATTCAACCTTCAAACTCTGCCTCTGCTGTGTGGATCTTTTCGAGGTTTTGTGTTAGATTTTGTTAGAATGAGTCTAGAATACCCTCTTATTCTAGGCCAGAGCTTGGCAAACTACAACCTGTGGGCCAAATTCTCCCATCTTCACTTGTTCTTGTAAATTAACTTTTATGGGAACACAACTGTATCCATTCATTATACAATGCCTGTGGCTGCTTTCATACTGCAATAGCACAGTTGAGTTGTGGTAGAGATGAGATAGCCCACAAAGCTTGAAATGTTTAATATCTTCCCCTTTTCATAAAAAGTTTGCTGATACCTGCTCCAGGGCGTGGCTCTTATTGCTAAGGCCTATGTCTCAGCTGGATGGCAGGAGTCTTGATGAGATGCTAATGTGGTCTCTTTACACTGGCAGGACCAGAACCCCAATGCTGCCAGCTCTGCTTTTCCTCCAGCACTGCTTGACCCTGTTGTTTGGAATAGTCACCCTCTAGTAAGCCTAGGGTAATTTCACCCTGCACATGTACCGACCAGTCCCCAGTCATGGACTCATTGGGAACCTCCCAAGACTTGTGGGGCCCTCCTCTCTCCAGAGCTTCCTCCTCTCCAGTGCTTCACTCCACAGATTTCAGCTACTTTAGATCTGCTGAGCCCTAATTTCTGTTTCCTCATTTTAGAATGGTCATTATGCTTTTTCATAACCCGCTCTTGGACTGGGTTGAGAAATGGCCCTGATACAGAGAGCTGGGCAATGATGGAGCTCACTCATGAATTTTTTTCTCTGACAGGCCAGTCTTGCACTGCCTGATGTACAATACCTGAAAACAGTTGTCTCATATATTCCTCCAGTTTTATAGTCAGTTATGTTTGTAAGGCTAGTCCAATAAACACTTGTTTCATAATGGCAGGAGGCAGAGCTCCTCATTTTTTCTTAAACCCATTACAGATAGGCTTTCATCCCAATCATTCCACTGAAAACTGCATTTGTTAAGGGAATCAGTGACTTCAGTGTTGCCAAATGCAACAGTTAAACCCCAGTTCTCATCTTTCTTGGCTTATTAACAGCATCAGACACAGCTAATAACTCCCCCTTTCTTGATCTATTTTCTTTACTTAGCCCTCAGGACACCACACTCTCTTAGTTTTCTTCCTAGCTTTACTGGTCTCTTTCTGTGTCCTTTGCTGGTTCTTCCTTTTCTGAGTTCTTGATAGAATGGGACAAGGCTCAGTCCTTTTCTTTGGATTTCTTCTCCATCTTCACTTATTCTTGGTAGTTTTATCTAGTCTCATGGTTTTACATACAATCTAAATGTCCATGACTTCCAAATTGCTATCTTTACCTCAGATAGAAATAAAATAAGCATCTCAAAATTAACAAATTCCAAAGCTGATCTCCTGATATTCCCTCTACAATACCTGTTTTGCCCAATGCCTTTTCCTTTTTGGTTGATTGCTACTCAGTTTCTCTAGTTACTTAGGCCGAAAATGTGGAATCATTCTTGATACTTCTATTTCTCTCACCCGACACTCAACTCATTGAAAAAGTCCTCTAGGCTCTACCTCAGAAACATATCCAAAGTTCAACGCCTCTCTTCATCACTTTGCGCTACACTTTTCGAGTTCAAGTCATGACCATCTCTTGACTAGATTATTGCAACAACCTCCTATCTGGTCTTCTCATTTCTGCCTTGCTCTTCTACAGTCTACAATCAACATAATGTTCACAAAAATATAAATCAGACTATCCATGGGACCATGGCTGATGTGGCTCGGTAAATTGAGTGCCAGCCTACAAACCAAGGGGTCGCCATTTCAAGTCCCAGTCAGGGTACATGCCTGGGTTGCAGTCCACATGCCTGGTTGGGGGTGTATAAGAGGCAACCACATACTGATGTTTCTTTCTCTCTCCTTCTCATTCCCTTCTTCTCGCTCTAAAAATAAAATCTTTTTAAAAATTCTTTAAATTAAAAAAAAAAAACTATCCATGGCTCTCCCAGTTTTACAATTATTTATTCATTTATTTAAAAAAATATTTATTGGGTCAGACACTGTTCTAGGGACTTGTAATACATCCGTGAACAAAACAGCAAAAATTCTTATCCTTATGGAGATATTCTAGTGTAGAGAGATAGCTAATAAATAACAAATTCTACAGTGGCTACTGAGAAAAGATATAGAGCATGGTAAAAACAAATTTGGGAATGTGAGGCAGGGAAATTTTAAAATAATATTGTCATTGAGAAAGAGATAGTTGAGCAGACACTAGGAGGTCAGCTGTAAGGGCTCCTGGAGAAATGGACCTCTAGGCAGGGGAAACAGATGAACAAAGTTCAAAGGCAATAGCAGACCAGACATGTTCTAGAAACAGCAAGGAGAAGAAGTGAATGAGTGACAGAGGTAGAAGATGAGGTTGGAGACATAATGGTGGACCTCGCAGTGTCCTGTAGGGCATTTTAAAGACATTGGCTTTTACTCTGAAGTGAGTGAGATGGGAGCTGCTGGAAAACTCCAAAATTGAGGAACGATGTAATCTGCATTAAGTGTTAAAAGGATCCCTCTAGTTGCTAATCATATATTAGGTAAGTGACTTGTATCTGGAATATATAAAGAATTATTACAACTCCATATTAAAAATAACCCAAATTTTAAATAGGTGAAGGATTTAAATACAGTTCTTCAAAGAGCACATCAAATTGTCAATAAGCACATGAAAAGATGTTCAGTGTCATTAGCCACCAGGAAAATACAAATCAAACTACAGTGAAATACCCCTACATAACCACTAGGATAGCTATAATCAAAAACACAGAACACACAAGTGTTGGCAAAATGGCAGAAATTCAAAATGTAAAATTCTACAGCCACTTTGGAACAGTCTGGAAGTTCTTCAAAATGTTAAATATAAAGGTACCATTTGAACCATCAATTCCAATTCTAAGTATTTTCCCAAGAGAAATCAAAACATTTGTCCACACAAAAACTTGTACATGAATGTTCATAGCAGTACTATTCCAAATAATGGTCAAAAATGTCCACAGGCGTTCGATTCCCAGCCAGGGCACATAACCAGGTTGCAAGCCATGTCTCCAGCCAGGTTCTTAGCTGGAGGCAGGTGAGGGGCAACCATACATTGATGTTTCTCTCCCTCTCTCTAAAAATAATAAATAAAATCTTTTAAAAAATGTCCACAATCTGATAAATGGTAAAACAAAACATGTTATATCCATACAATGTAATATTATTCAGCAATAAAAGGAGTGAAGCACAGATAGATGCTATAGCATGAATCAACCTTAAAACCAATGTGCAAAGCAAAAGAGGCCAGTCACATAGGACCACATATTGCATGATTTTTATTTATATGAAATGTCCAAAGTAGGCAAATTTATAGAGAGAGAGAGTATACTTGCCTAGGGTTGTGGGGGTATAAGGAATTGGTGGTTATTGACTTAGGGACGTGTGATTTATTTTGGGGTAATGAAAAATGTTTTAAAATTGATTGTGATAATAGATACACAGCTCTGTGAATACACTAAATACTACTGGATGATTTAAATAGGTGAATTGTGTATGAGGGAATTATATGTCAACAAACATGTTATAAAAAAAGAATCCCAGCCCTGGCTGGTGGCTCAGTGGATAAGGTGCCGGCCTGCGAACCCAAAGGTCACTGGTTCGATTCCCAGCCAGGGCAACATAATCAGGTTGCAAGCCAGGTCTCCAGCCAAATCTGTAGCTGGAGACAGGTGAAAGGCAACCATACATTGATGTTTCCCTCCCTCTCTTCCTCTCTCCCTTCCCCTCCCTCTGAAAAATAATAAATAAAATATTAAAAAAAAAAGAATCCCTTTGTATATTTCATTGAGAGTAAATATGGGGCAGGGAAGAAGTGGAAGTGAGCAGAGTTGGAAGGAGAGTAGCACATTAAGCCAGGTGGTAGTGGCTTAGACTAGTGCTAACAGTGGAGATGGTTTAAAGAGGTCACCCTTCTCATCTTTGTTTACTAAGAGTTATCAAAAAGATTATTGAAATTTATCAAATAGTTTTTCAGCTTTTAGGATGAATCTGTATATTTTGTCCTTTAATCTGTTAATGCTGTGAAATAACTCTTATAGATTTTCTAATATTAAACCTCCATTTTATTTCTGGGATAAACCTTATGTGATCATAATTTGATTGTGAGTTTGTTGTCCTATTGTTATTTAAAATATATTGCTATATTTGGACTGCTAATATACATTTAGGATTTTTGCATCTGGTTTCATAAATGAGATCAGCTTATAATATACTTATTCAAATTGTCCTTGTCTCAGAATTAGGTAAATTGCTTTCCTTCATTTTTTTTTCTTTCTTTTCTGAAATAGTTTGTATGGGAGTGAATATAATCATTAATTATTTGAATGTTCAGTAGAGCTCATCTATACAACAAATTGTGTGGGTACTGTATTTGATTATTTTTCTCCCATGAATAGAAATTTAACTACTGAATTAAATACTTTATGGTTATAATTTAATACAGGTATTAAGTCATTTTTCAAAATGCTTATTTTATCTGTTTTAAAAGTATTGTTAAAACACGGTTCACAGGACTCTTATTTTTAAAAATATTTTATTTTTAGAGAGAGGGGAAGGGAGGGAGAAACAGAGGGAGAAAAACATCAATGTGTGAGAGAAACATTGATTGGTTGCCTCTCCCATACCCCTAACCAGGTACATGACCTGCAACCCAGGCTTGTGCCTTCATTGTGAATCGACATTGTGACCTTTTGATTCACCAGCCAGTGCTCAATCCATGGAGTCACACCAGCCAAAGCTATCATCTCTTTTGTTGCAACCGTTCCTTCCAAAATTTGTCAAAATGCAAAACCAATCCATGATTTTTAAAAAAAGAAAATAAATTCTCAGCAAATAGAATAGAAATAAAACTTCTTAACCCTGAAAAGTGTCATCTACGTAAAGCCTACAGCTAACATCTCATCCAGTGAAGAAAGATTCAATTATTTCCCCCTAATATTAGAAACAAAGCAAAGATATTCAGTTTCACACATCTCATTTAACATTATAATGGAGGTCCTACCCAGTGTAACAAAATAGGGACAGGAGATAAGTGGATATAGATAGTAAAAAATGTAAAAGTATTTACAGGTGGCATCAATGCCTTTGTACAAAACCCTAAGGATTCTAAAAAACAAAGAAATTCTAAACTAGTATGTGAGTTTATCCAGGTTACAGGCTACAAGATCAATATACTCTAATAATCAATAGCATGTCTATACACTAGTAACAAAAAATAGCATAAAATATAAAATAGTTAAAAATTTAACAAAAGATGAGTAAGATCTATACCCTAAAAATGACAAAATATTTCCAAAAAATTAAAGACCCAGTAAATGAGAGATATTTCTTTGTTCTAAATATGTTTCTCCCAAAGTCATATGTTGAAACCCCAACCCTCAATGTGATGGTGTTAGAAGTGAGGGCCTTTGGGGGGCCCTTTACTCTGTGTGGGGATACAGTGGAAGTCTATGATGTAGAAGAAAGCCCTTGCCTGACCATACTGGCACCCTGATTTTTGCCTTCCAGTGTTCAGAACAGAAATAAATTGCCCTTGTTTATAAGCCACTTAGTCTGTGGTATTTTAGTGTAGCAGCCTGGATAAACTAAGACAGACAGCATATTTCTTGAGAATTAGAAGACTCAACCTGGGTGGGTAGCTCAGTTGATTAGAGCAACATCCCAATACTCCAAGGATATGGGCTCCATTCCCAGTCAGGGCCTGGACATACAAGAAGCGACCAATGAAGACATAAATAAGTAGAACAAATCTCTCTCTCTCCCTCCCTCCCTCTCCTCTCCCTCTCTCTCCTTCCTCTCATTCTCTCTCAAATCAATTTAAAAAAGAATTGGGGTGACTCTCAGATAAACAGAGGGAAGGACCCACAATAGAGCAACACAACAACGAGTACAATGGCTACTAAGTACAACCAGATAAATGGCATAAAGGGCATCCCAAGAGCATCAAGTTCAGGGGACCAAAGAGACAGCACCATTAAATCCCACAAGTTTCCTACCACAGCAGGTCACACCATGAAAACAGGAAGTCAAAGCATATCAATCTAAGAAGCAGAAACAAACAAGAAGTGTCACCTAAAATGGGGAGAAAAAGAAACAACCCCTCATCAAAAAGAAAGAAGGAATCCCCAGACAAGAGTGCTAAATGAAATAGAGGCAAGCAAACTATTAGACACTGAATTCAAAATAATGATTATAGAGAGGCTTAATGAACTCAGTGAGCTCAAAGGAAACTACAAAGAAATACAGAGGGAACTACAAAGAAGTCCAGGGAAGCTACAAGGAACTTACTGAGAACTACACCAGCATTAATAAGGACATAAAAACTATCAACAAAAGCTAGGAGGAAATGAAGAATACAATTTCTGAACTGAAGAACAAAGCAGAAGGAATCAAAAGCAGACTAGACGAAGTAGAGGCTCGAATCAGCAAGCTGGAGGACAATGTAGAAAAAATTCGCAGACTGTGCAAGAAAACAAAAAAGACAAAAAGAATGAAGAGGGTTTAAGAGAACTGCAAGATGACATGAAACATAATAATCATATGTTTCATATGATTATTGAATCATATCAATAATGATATGGTATCATAGAGATACCAGAAGGAGGAGAGGAGTAAGGGATAGAAATCTGTTTTGAAAAGGTAATGACAAAAAGCTTCCCTAACCTGAGGAGAAAAAAAGTCATGCAAGTTCAAGTACAGAGGGTTCCAATAAAGATGAACCCGAAGAGGTCCAATCCAATACACATCATAATTAAAACGGCAAATCTCAAAGACAAAGAGAGCAAGGCTATCATTTAAAATGGAAGGTGAAATAAAGAGTTTCCCAGACAAAAGAAGACTAAAAGAATACATCTCCACCAAACCAGCATTGTGAGAGATGCCAAAGGGTCTACTTTAAGAAGATGAAGAAATAGAGACAGACAGCCCAATTAAAAAATGGGCAAAGGATCTGAACAGACAACTCACTGAGGAAGATATACAAAGGGCCCAGAGGCATATGAAAGAATGCTCAACATTGCTAGTCATCAGAGAGATGCAAATTAAAACTGCATTAAGATACCACCTCACACCTGTCAGAATGGCAATCATCAGCAAATCAACAAACAACAAGTGTTGGCGAGGATGCGGGGCAAAGGGAACCCTCATGCACTGTTGGTGGGAATGCAGGCTGGTGCAGCCATTGTGGAAAACAGTATGGGGTTTCCTTAAAAAACTCAAAATGGAACTGCCTTTTGATCCAGCAATTCCACTACTTGGACTATACCCAAAGAATCCTGAAACACCAATTCATAAGAATCTATGCACACCTATGTTCATAGCGGCACTATTTACAATAGCCAAGTGCTGGAAACAGCCTAAGTGCCCATCAGTGGATGATTGGATCAAAAAACTTTGGTACATTTACACAATGGAAT
>PVIW01006592.1:0-84705 GCA_004026585.1 Noctilio leporinus
GTGTTCTGTAGTTTTCTGAGTGTAAGTCCTTTATTTCCTTGGTTAAGTTTATTCCTAAGTACTTTATTTTTCTAGTTGCTATGGTAAATGAGATTTGTTTACTAGCTTCAATCTTTGATATTTCATTGTTAGTGTATAAAATGCCTTTGATTTCTGGATTTTGACTTTGTATCCAGCTATTTTGCCAAATTCAGTTATTAAGTGGAGTAGTTTCTTAGTGGAGTCTATAGGGTATTCTATGTACACTATCATGTCATCTGCAAATATTGACAGTTTTACTTTCTCCTTCCAATTTGGATACCTTTGATTCCCATTTCTTGTCTAATTGCTATGGCTAGACTAGGGAAGTATCTTATAAGAAGTATAAAGTCCTCATGTAATTTCAATGAATGAAAGCTATGAGTCCAGATCACCTCTTAATGCAAAGCTATTTACCAGAATCAAAATTATTCCCAAACTGGAAAATCATATTTCATATTGGTTAATATGTCATAGGAAAGCACATTATATTAACTGTACATTAAAATGATCTTGGGGTAGTGTGGAAGTAAACCTATGAAATGATATAATCTAAAGAACATGGCTGTGCAGTTCTATTGTGATGTCCAACTATTTACGGCAGAGAAACAATGTTGCTAGACTAATTTCTGCCCTCAGTGTGGCTCTATACCAGTTCATCATTAGTGTTTCTGTGGTAGGATAATATGATCCAGTATTGTTGGACATGATGGTATGATTTTTTAAACCTTTTTAGAGTTTTCTGTTGCTTTAAGAAACAAAAAATTATGATAAAAAATTGTCTTTGCCTTGAGTATTTAACTATATGCATTAAAAAAAATAATAACTTAAAAGGTTGATTTTTTTTTTTTTTTATCAGTCTTCTGACCAAGAATGACTTTTTTAGAACATGATATTTTTCTGGAGTAATTACTTTTAGAATAAGTTTCTCCAATTTATTTTTAAATTAAGAAACTTGGAATCATGTCATTCAGAATATATACTCTGATTGATTACTAAAATGTGCCATATGCATTGCCTAACATCTAATCAGCATATCATTGAGAGATTTCATAGATATTTTAAAAATTCATATCTTTGCTGCATTTCATATCACAAATTGTACTTTCTATTCAATGACTATCCTATCAAGCCTATTTGTATATAAATATTTGTAAATCTTAATTCAAGCTCAATAGGTATGGATCTATACAAGCTTAAACTGCAATTTTGCACAACTGTAGTTTTAAATTACCAATCATGAATGCATTTAATGTGTTCTGTTGCCTGGAAAGTGGCTTAGAGGGCTGCTTGTATAAAAGATGACACAAAATATGGTAAGGCAAGGAGAAAACATTTGCCATCCTTTGGCTACTCACTAATAATCACTCTTTAATCCAGTTTCCTATATTCAACCATGATATCATATTCTCCCAAAAGATACATTCTTTTCATTTTATCATGTTTCAAATTAAAAAAAAAAAAATTATATGTAAATTTTGTAAACATTTTAAATGTGTATGGCTCTTAGGGAGACTAAATTCTGACAAATGTAGTTATAATACTGTTTTTGTTAAAATTTAGTGTAATATTGGTAATGGTATTGCTTAGAGGTTACTAGCACATCAGTTTGGATCACCCAGGTGTTTGGTGTAGAATAGGCATTTATTCCAGAAGGTCTACTCAATGTATAAAAATTATTTCCTTTATTGGCCAAACAAATCATCTGCATCTGAACTTGTTTTACCCCCAGTACCTATCTTCTAAAATTATCTAGCTCTCTTTTTATCAAAAGACATTTTATGTCATCAATGTAATCTTAAAAACCTGCAAACTCCCCATTGCCTGAAGACCAAATGACTCCCTAAAATGTCCTGCATAGTATTGTGATCTTGTGTTTTGAATTGCAGTTTCCTCCCACTCATATTTCTCTTTATACCCTTTCCTCATTATCCTACCAGGCATGACCTCAGCTCTGTGACTTTGCTCTGATTTTCTATCATTTTTAAATATGCTTTGTTTCCTTCTCCACTATTTTATCAAAACCTCTGTCAAATACTCTCACTTAGAAATTAAAACTCCCTGGGCCCCTTGTCTCTGAGGTTTGCTTCCTTTTCTCCATCCCCATACATGTCACTTGGGCAACTCCTTAATATTCCATTCTGTTTGTCTTAGCTAATTTTACTTCCTTGTCCTCAATACATTTTTAAGTTCATGAGAATAGGAATCATGTCCTGTTTATCATTGTATTTTTAGGACCTAGTGCAATGTTTTGTTTAAAACTGATGATCAAAATATGTGACTTGAAAATAAAAATGAAATGAGTAAGAGATTGCTCTTCATTACGCCTTTTGGAATGCGACAGTTTTCTGAAATATGTTAAATGAAAACCTGCTAATATGTCATTGACAAATGTTTGCATGCAAGTGAAGATATTATTCTGAGTATGCTATATGTAATTTTCCACATCATTGCACAGTTGTAGTTCTTCAAATAATCATCTCTAATTTCTAAGATCATTTCAGCAAATATTAGAAAAAATCAATTTATTTAACAGTACATTTTGAAAATGATGCTTACAATATTTTTAAGTTTAAATGTTTTCATATAATTATTTTAATCAAATATATAGTTAACTGATTATAGGAAGAGGCATTTTTGTCAAATATAATCAAAAACATTGTTAAACAGAAGCAGAAAATATTTGTTCCATCTTATTTTTTAAGTTGTTATTGTGTTTAAAGATAATAGAGACTTGATTCTACTCTAGTTATAAAGAAAATGTTATAACTATTAAATATTATAGGAAATTGAAGTAGTAAAGAAAAATAATCAAGAGAAATACAAACTTTTCTACAGCTTTTAAGAGCTGCTTTTCATAGTAGATATGTAAATATTTGGTTAGTAAGCAAGCTTTTGAAATTTGATATTATCAGTTGTGAACAGTTTAAAATCAAAACATATTTTTTTTAATTTATTGTTTTTTCCCTTAATATAAACTGGTGAAAAGGACTAACCTTTCCTGAGTAACTATTATGTACTAGGTTTTCTGCCAGAAAACCTGTAACTACCATTTTTTCTAAGTTGTTTTGTGTTAGATTTTAAGTAGGTGAATAACGAATATAATTTTTCCATCTCTAAGGTATTTTTAGGCCTCACTGTGCACTCTAATATCTAAACCTGCCCAAAATACTCCATAGAAATAAAAAAGTCCTATGGCTGATGTGTGAAAGCAAAAGCTAAAGAATTAACAGAAAAGATGAAGAAATCTAAAAAATTATTATACGAGTAAAAAGCCAAAGGAAAATATGAATGAAAGACAGGCTATATCCATTTTTCTCCTTATTCCATCTTTAGGGCAATTACAGAATTTATAAATGTCAAATATATATGGACTGACTGTTTTGGGCTACCCTGAACTCCATGGAATTAACACAGGGTGGGGCAAAGTATGTTTACAGTTGTTTGTATGGGAAATAATATGATCATTAATAATACCTTATTACATCCTCTCATGTACTCACAACTATAAACCTCCTTTGGCCTCACCCTGTATTTTCCACAAACTTCTGTGTACAACCCAATAATAAGAAAATTATTGTAATAATCTACCTATAGAAAATAAACTATATTCCTGAACAGACTCCTTAGTATTTAATAACTTATGGAATTTCTAAAGATTGTAGAAAATTATTTTACTGGATCCTGAAACTGCCTTGTCAAATGCAATATATATTTTTTATAAAAAATTGCCCAACCATAACATTATCATTTAAATAGATAGATTGGGATGCGTGCTCTAAAGCACAACTTAAAGCAATGAGAAACATAAATACTGAGTGCAGCAAACAGACCAAGCAGATATATAGCAATGGAAAAAAACATAGCATTAAACTGGAAATGGCAAAAGTTATTTAAATATATGTTATTTAGCATGGGAAAAAGCTGTTTGCATATATATTTAGTCCTACTTTATCAATATATTTATATTTTTATTTATTTACAGCGTGTATGACATATGCATAATTACTTTAAAATTTGAGCATGGTTCAGTAAAAACAATGTCTACAGTTTTTCCACTATGAAAACACTGCTAAGCCCCCTTGAGAGTATGTATATTTCCAGAAAATATCCAACACTGGAAAAAAATATCAAGAAGATTTGGTTGTAATTCTCACTAATTAGAAATACATTTAATCAAAGTTCTTTGTTGTAGTAAATAATCTGACTTCAGCTGATTTAAGCTAAAATCAATTTCTGAAGTTGCTATCATAACATTTAAATAGGCAGAAACAAAAGATAATACACCAGAATTTTAGCCCAGCAGATAATCTGGTCAGGATGCTGTCATGTAACATAAAGTGTATGTTCTTACTACTGCTTTTATTTTTTCTGACAAATAGTATTAGAACACTGACAATTTCTAATGCCATCAAATCTTTTGGAAAGATGGCACAGAAACTGATTTGTATTAGTATAAACAATATAACAGTATGCTGACTCTTAAATTTTTAATATTGAAAGAACCTTTAACTGCATTTGGCCTTCATTTCTCAAAGCTCCTAAAATGATTTGTTAATTCCTCTATTATAAACCACTACATTATTTTAAGACTATTAAATTCCTACCATCTAATTTGTAAATTCCTTCTGGGTGAAGAATTAAATTTATACAATTTGATACAAAAGCATCTAGCACAGAGTTTAGGATTGAGATGGAGTACAATAGATGTCAGGTGAATTAATAAAGATATCCAAGAAAAGTGTAGAAGAGAATGTTCCCCAAGACCACAGTTTCACCAGTTTCTGGCCTCACAAGTTTGACATATTCTAAGATAATACGGTTTGCCAAAGGGAAAATTAACAAATTATCTTAAGCTAATTTGTTTTCTGATTAAGCCTCTTAATTAATTTCTACAAGAAATTATTGCATCTGATGTGTCAGCCATGCCATCAAATATCAGAAATACACAGATTGATAACCTCTTCTTTTCCATAAGAAACTTACATTATTATAAGAAGCCAGTGCATTATTACCAGATACATGAACTCCAACAGAGAGATGTACTGAGGCTGAATTTCCGATGATATAGCATGAGAATCTGATTTAAGTAAGTCCGTATGATTTTAGGTATATTAAAGCTTAAGAATCAGTTTTAATTGAAGGTAGACAATGCTAGGCTATAATTATAACAAAAACAATTAGCAATCTTCAAGGAAAGATAAGAAGAAATAGTTTATCAGAGAAGAGAGCTTATAAGGTAAATCCAGGGATTTTTTGTGGGTGTTTGAAAATTCTTTTTTTTTTGTATAGATATGAACAGAAATATTAAAAATGATGTATCATTTTTATGAGCAGGTGACCAAAGTCAAGCTAGTTTCTGCAGAATTTTTCTCCTCTCTACCATCTACTCATCATCAGTCTATATCAGTTGGATTAAAAGTGTGAAAAAAAAATAAGAAAATGAGAAAGTTTTTATAACCTGACCCATGTCATCCCAAATTTGGATAATTCATCACAACTGCCATAATTTGCAATATGTATTCAGGAACACTCCTGTATTAAAGTAAGAAAGGTGACACAGGTCTTGTCATGGGGAATTGTCATTAGGAAAGTTTTATGCAGCAAAATCTGCCTTTGGTTTCTATGTCAGAAGATTGACATTAAATCAATTCTATTATTTCAAATAAGAAGGAAATGCAAAACTTCACAATGGAATAACAGTCTATGATTAAAACACACTTATGTAAAAGAACAAGTCGATGTCCAGGATACAACTGGATATTGGTGATTAGTGTAAAAGAAAACCAAATAGATGATAGTTTATTTTAATCCTTTACATGTTAAGTATCTTTTATAATAAGAAAACAGTCACTTTTATGATTAATCTACTGTCATTTTCAGGGTACAAAATGTTGACCAAAATCTGTATCATTGTTTATACAAGGTCTGTCTGGAAAAAGTCCAGCCATTGTTAATATGATAATGGTTTGGGCAACATTGATATATAACCAGTCAGCCAAGGACAGTGGCCCAGAATATGCATTTGTGAACAATGATGACTTCACTGTACTAGTCAGTGGGGGCAGTCAGGGCACATATACAGGTTGCAAGCCAGGTCTCCAGCCAGGTCTGTAGCTGGAGGCAGGTGAAAGGCAACCATACACTGAGGTCTCTCTCTCCCTCTCTGCCTCTTTCCCTGAAAATAATAAATAAAATATATTTAAAAAAATAATAAGATGCAGGCCTATATATGAACTTTGAACATTTTTTCTCAAATAAATTAGTTCTTCTCTTCTACTGTATAAAGATCTTTCTAATAAAATGGATAATAAGATGAGGAAAGACAAAATACAGATTAGGATAAGCAGTACAGGTGCCAAGGAAATACTAAGAAATAAATCTGGCTAGAATCAAAATTAAGATATTGCATATGAGGCCCTGGCTGGTGGTTCAGTGAATAAGCCCCAGCCTGTGAACCCAAGGGTTGCTGGTTCAATTCCCAGTCAGAGCATATAACCAGGTTGCAAGTCAGGCCTCCAGCCAGGTCTGTAGCTGGAGGCTGGTAAAAGGCAACCATACATTGATGCTTCTCTCCCTTTCTTCCTCCCTCCCTGCCCTTCTCTCTGAAAATAATGAATAAAATCTTTAAAAAATATATTGCATATGGATAAGGTTTTATTAATTCTCCTAAAAGGAGGATTTATAACCTATAAAATATTCAGTGTATGTATATTATCTATGTATGAATTATAATAATGCATGAAGTAATTTTAGTAGTTACTATGCAGTTCCAATTTTATTATGCATATTAAGCAATCTAAATTATATGTATTTTCTTTATAAAATCCAAGTCAAAAAGAATATTCTAGATATATGTTTAAAAAGCTATCTAGATCAAGTAGACTTAATATTTTGGTGAATATATTTTTGCCCAAATTTGAGGGTCCATTCCAAAGTCTTGCCTTTAACTCATGTATCCCTTTCTGACAAAGACCTCTTAAATCTCTCTGAACAGTAC
Source organism: Noctilio leporinus (assembly GCA_004026585.1). Taxonomy (NCBI): domain Eukaryota; kingdom Metazoa; phylum Chordata; class Mammalia; order Chiroptera; family Noctilionidae; genus Noctilio; species Noctilio leporinus. The sequence goes on from PVIW01006592.1 coordinate 7,019, forward strand.
CAAATAAATGTAATTCAAAAATTATAAAACAGGAATGTAAAATATTATCTTTATATAAAGCTAATATTTTGTATTGAAGTTAATTTGTTTACACCTTGCCCAGTGAAGGATGGTTTGCTTAAGAGTCATCAACTGGATTTAAAGAGATAATCTCTGCAAAGTAATTAGAAATGGCAAACTAAGGTAACTATAACCATTCTCCATAAATAAATTGTTCTTGACATTCAGTTGCATGAAATTTTAGACATTTCAGAAACAGAAATATTCTCTTTTCTTGGCCTGCTTTCTAGTATTTCACAATTCACATTTTATTATAAAGTTAATCCCAATGTGGTAATAATTTAATTTAAATATTAAATGCTTGAAAGAAATATGAGTATATTTAAGTTATCAGTATGATGTATTAAAATTTCATTGTATTATTTATAAGATTTGAAGCCCTGGCTGGTGGCACAGTGGATAAGGCATCAGCCTTGTGAACCCAAAGGTCGCTGGTTTGATTCCCAGCCAGGGCACATAACCAGGTTGCAAGCCAGGTCTCCAGCCAGATCGTAGCTGGAGGCAGGTGAAAGGCAACCATACATTGATGTCTCTCTCCTTCTGCCTCTATCCTTTCCCCTCTCTCTAAAAAATAATAAATAAAAAACCTTTAAAAAAACCTATACAAAAGATTTGATAAGAAAATTATTGGTATACCAGTAATGAAAAGAAAGATAAGAGAAAAACAAAAAAAAACTTTTAGACACAGACAACAGTATGGTGGTTATCAGAGGGAAGGGAGTGAGAGGTAGTAAAGGGTAAAGGGGCCAAATATATGGTGAGAGAAGAATATTTGACTTTATGTAGTGGGAACAATGCAATATACAGCTGCTATATTATAGAATGGTACACTTGAAACCTATATAATTTATTAACCAAAATCACTCCAATAAATTTAACTTTAAAAAGAGGAATAAACTTTAAAGTCATCCGACAACATGCTTTGTAATATAAAAGGAAATTTGAACATAATATTCCCCAAGAAATATGATTGTTTCAAAATACATTCTTTTAAATTCAGAGGTAAGGGTAAATGTTTTAAATCATCTAGTACTTTATATAATGAAATCAGGGGGAGGGGGGTTGGGGAAGTGAAGGAAAACAGGTTTAGGAAGTCCACCTAGTGGCCCAAGTTTTTGTCTTCATGTTCTGTCAGCACCCTTTCTGTCAGCACAAATGTGATGCTAGGGCTTATCAAAATGTGTCTGCAATTCCTGGCACCTGTGGAACACCAGCAGGCCAATGACTGAAATGCTTTCTTCACAATGTTACTTGAAGACATTGCAATTTATTCAGACTAAATGAGGCAAAAGAGAAAAAAAGAGAAAACCTTAGGGATAATCTGCTCCTAACATTTAACTTCCATTATTGGTATGAAAGAAAAGGGGACATTTTAGGACTCATGCATGCCTTTACTTAGCCATAATAAAGTCTGAATTTCATGACCAGGTTAAATAACTGTTAAATTGACTGAAGATATGGGATTTTTTTTAGTCACAGCACTGTCTGTCTCTGATATTTAGATTCAGGAACACAAATATTTTCAGTTGGTGCAATGTAGATTGCTCCAGTTATAAAGTAGTTGAAGAAATCTCATGATTATTAAAGAAAGTGGAATTGAAGTAAAATAAATTTGAGATTGTGGTTGAGACACTAGAATAGTGTAAAAGTCATGAGAGACTGATTGACAATATAAGTCTAAGACAAAATACACCCTATTAATATCAAAGTTATTTATCTAAATAATCATAAATAGCATGCTGTGATACTTTGTTTTCTCTATGAAGGATTAAGTTTAGATCCATATCATCTTACAAAAAGACTGACAAGCATTAAAGAAGGTGCTGAAATAATACTCAGTGGTTCATGGAATGATATATTTTACAAAATTTTTCTCAGCTGTAGAATTTAATGTAACAATTTTTGCCTGTTATAAGTAAAAGCCAAGATCATATTATGATTACATTAGGAGTAAAATTGAAATTATACCTAGTATGCTTCTTACTGTAGTACCGAAAGCCTATATTTGGAAGATGGCATAATTGATCCATGATACTATTATATGTGTGTGCCAGGAGGTGATTTATAAGAACTCTGCTGGGCCAGTATTTTTAAATTACATTATATATGTGTATATTGAAATACATACAAACTTTCACTATATATTACAGGTATACATACATTATCTATTTAACATACAAGCACATTTACATATATATCAGTATATAGAGAATATGTATATATACACATATATATAAGGGTCAGCAAAAGTAGGCTTATAGCTGTGAGTACATGAAACAGTTTATTCTTGTATTATTTCATTATTAATTATTGTATTATTTGTTTGTATTACTTATCCTTTTCTCCTTATTATCGTTATTATTTTACATTTATACTTATAATTTATCTTTTAGGTAAAGAAGACTGGTAATTTAACCTACTTTTCCTACCCCACTATATACTCAGAAAAACATACTTATTGTTAGTATATGTTTCAAATTCAGTGTCTGTTTTCCTGTGGTGCCTTTCTTGTCAACATCTTTGTTTTAACCTACTCTAACCAAAGGTTTGCCCACTGTCTTCTTAGCAATTTCACCAAAAGCCAGTTCATATTTTTAAATGATAGCAAAGGTGCAATTCAGCTGTGCTTATTCAATTTCTTGCATGAGTGTCTTTCTATGTTAGGTTGTAAACATTACCAGAGCACAAATATTATTCATTCATCCTCGTGACAGAGCATCTCATGGTTGCCAAGTGCTCAATAAAAATGTGGCTAATTACACTATTTATTAATTATATAATAAGCACCTACTACATACCAGGTACTGGCAATATAATGGTAAATTAAAAAACAGACATAGGTTAAGTGACACTAATAAGTTTAAGAATCTATGAAAGCAAAATACTAGACTCTGGTGGTTATTCAGGAAAGTCTTTTCGGAGAAAATGAGCTTTGAGTTACAAAATGACTTTCATGTAAAACTTAATTTTGTAAAAGGTTTGTGAACATGTCCGAAGGACTTGACTGAGAAGATACATGGCTTCCTGGAGGAACTATGTGGTTTAAAATTCTATTTTTAAAAAGAAGTTCATCCCCAAAAACAAGTATTAGATTAATGTTGCATGAAGCCTCTGTCCTACTAGTTTGCAATACTAAAACATGTATTGGTTTGTACAATACATATACAAGGAGGTTTTCTGTGGCTTCTTAGTATAGAAATACTTGGTTTATAAAAGGCACGTATAGATAGACTATGGGTAAGATTACTCACATCAGAAAAGGCAACTTCCTATTCTTGTCCAATAGTCATGGTCTAAGCTAAAATTATTCTCTGTTTTTTTAAAAAATAGCATTTCTTCTACTCTACTAGCATAGATTTCTTCCATCTCAGATCACCACAGAGCACCTGCTTTGGGGTCCTACTGTTATCCTTTCCTTAATTAATTAATTAATTGATTTTTGAGAGAGGGGAAGAGAGGGAGAAAGAGAGGGAGAGAAACATTAATCAGTTGCTTCTGGTATGTGCCCCATTTGGGAACTGAACCAGTAACCCAGGCTTGTACCCTGACTGGGAATCTAACTGGCAACCTTTCACTTTTCAGGACAATGTCCAACCCACTGAGCCACATCAGTCAGAGCCTACTGTTATCCTTTCTCCTCTGCTGTCTAGCTCAGCACTCTGAGAGGCAGTAGGCTGGCTATATTCCAAAAACATATTTTGCCTTTTGATCAAAAGAATAGTAAAAGATGATCATTGGATGATACAATTGTAGTGCTAAAATAAACTGAATGAAAAGTAATACAATACCTGATATGGAAGAGACATTAAAATAAAGCCTTTCATTTAATTATTAAATAAACAGTAAAAGTCATAAAATGCAATTTATCTATAAGTTTCCTTGTAGTTCCAAAATATACCAATAATACACTTAGTGTATATAGCTTCTTGAAAAACTAAAACATGCATATATTGTGAGTCTGAATAATTGACAATCTATGCATATTATGAACATATGCACATTAATAAAATATTATGTTACATATTTCTATCTGTCTAGCATCTCTCTTCTTCTAATCTGTAAGGACCATGAAATCAGAAAATATATTCTGTATTCAGCACAGTGCTGTCACAATGATAATATTGCCATTTGTTAAATCCTGACTACTTTATAGGCACAAGTCTAAGAAATTGTCATGTACTATTAACACATTATCTCTTAATGTACTACAAGTTTGATTCCAGGCCAAATAAGATGATACTAAGTGCAGCCTACCCTGCCTCTCCACTAAATACAGCAATGAAACCTGAACAGAATTCACCAAGCAGCTCTTTGAAGAATTCTTGGAAGTAAATAGTAACATCCAGGGTAGGAAAGAAGACCAAAATTTGAGTGACAATTGAACCTATGAGGGTTTTTGATAGTGGGAAAGGATGTGTGTGCATGGTTTGGTGTGAGAGGACATGGTGTAGGGGAACTCTTTGTAATTTGTGCTTCATTTCTCTGTGAGTCTAAAACTGCTATAAAAAGTAAAGTTTATATATCAAAAATACCTCATCAATAAAAAAATGAACAACCCAACTAGAAATGACCAATAGACTTGAACAGATACTTCACCAGTGGGAATATATGCATTAAATAAGTGCATAAAAAGATGTTCAATATTATTAGCCACTAGGTCAATGAAAATTAACCACAATGAGATAGTAACATACCTATTATGATGACAAAAGTATTAAAATATACACAATACCAAGTGCCAATAAGAGTGAATAGCAACTTTCTTATACACTGCAAAATGACACAGCCTGTTGGAAAACAGCTTAGCAGTTCTAATAAACATACACATACTATGTGATCCAGCTATCTCACTCTTACATGCATTTTCCCTAGAGAAATAAAAATAATAACTTGAAAACCTGTTCACAAACATTTATAGTAGCTCTATTGAAAATCACCCAAAGACAAAAGAACTAAAACATCCTTCAATGATCGAACAGATAAAAAGAAATGTGGTACACTTAAACTATGGGAAACTACTCATCTACAAAAAAATTATTAAGGCACCCTTGTATAAACTCAGGAGCTATAGGCTAAGTAAAATTGACAGTCACAAAATTTTAAATTTTACATCATTCAATTTGCATAGTGTCTTAAAATTATAGGATTTTGAAGTGAATTAGTAGTTGTCAGAAGTTAGTTGTAGGATGAAGGTATGAACAAAGGTATAACAGTGTTTTGCAGTTATATGTCTGATATATATATTGGTTTTCATAGTGGTTATGAGTATACATGCACTACAATTTCTAGAGCTGTATACCAAAATAGTATAACTTACCACATGTTACTTTATTTTTATTTTATTTTACTTTTAAGATTTTATTATTTTCAGAGAGAAAGAGAGGAAGGGAGAGAGGCAGAGAGGGAGAGAAGCATCAATGTATGATTGCCTTTCACCTACCTCCAGCCATGGACCTGGCTGGAGACCTGGCTTGCAACCTGGTTATGTTGCTCTGGCTGGGGAATCGAACAAGCAATCTTTGGGTTCACAGGCCAGTGCCTTATCCCCTGTGCTACCAGCTAAGGCTATGTTACTTTAAAATAAAGTAAAAATTCTATGAGTTTGATGAATTATTATCCCCATTTTGTAATGTAGAAGCTGTGACCCAGGGAAATTAAGTAATTTTCCTAAGGACACAGAACTCATAAGCTTTCAGGTCAGGAATCAATCTGAGACAGTCAGACTCCATGGCTTATGTTCATGTAATAGAAAGAAATTTCATAAATTATGGTGAATCAGTGTATTAATCAATGAAGGAAGCCATGAATCAGAAGTTTAATTACTTTGTAATCTGTTGCCAGCATGTTCATTTGGCTGGCAGTAACCCTCAAAGACCTCAGTTAAGGAAGTCAACTTAACTGAAGATCCAGGTCAAACAAGACAAACGGCCATTTCTGAAAACTCAAATCTTGACACACTAGCAATAATAATAGTACTAGTAAAAGCAGAGAGAGTTTGGAGATACCGAAACTTATTCTGTGACTCCTACAGGCATTTGAAGCTCCCTTTGGCACTGCCTGTGGGGATGAAGGAAAGTTCACCAGAGCTAGTACCTGTCAATCATTTAGTCTGTAGTCAATCGGATATGAATTAAAATATCGAAGCTTCAGTTTTATGAGATAGTGTTTTCAAATAAATATATCTATAGCTCATCCCATGCTATATGATTTGTTCTAGATTGTAAAAAGGAAATAGTTTCAAAAGATTTAATAAATCAAGAAGCATTTAATTATTCTTATAAAGTGATACAGAATTAACAAAGTAAAGCTCAAGTCTCTTGAATATAAATTTTAATAAGTGAATAAAATAATGGGAATCAAATTGAGAATGCATTAAAATATTTTAAATCAAGAAATTTTCATGAATATCAAGATTATTATTCTGCAAAAGGTGAAAACAAATACATAATGGCAATCAATACAAAAAGCTTTTAATAGACTTGTTTAAGATAAAATTTGAGCATTCACTCAAAAATCTTATTTAAAATACTCTTTCAATGTTAAGATATAGAAAAGTTCCCTATAATATGATTAAGAACATCTCAAAAATAGCCAATATCATATGTTGCTCCATAAACTCTCATCTCCATTTTATCTTTTTTGTTTATTTGGTTTTTTAAAAGATTTTATTGCTTATTTTTAAAGAGAAGGGCAGGAAGGGAGGAAGAAAGGGAGAGAAACATCAGTGTATGGTTGCCTTTCACTTGTCTCCAGCAGACCTGGTTGGAGACCTGGCTTGCAACCTGGTTATGCGCCCTGGCTGGGAATCAAACCAGAGACCTTTGGGATTGCAGGCCAGTGCCTATCCACTGAGCCACACCAGCTAGGGCTCTGGTCTCTGTTTTTATTGTTGTTTTAATCTTATTTCTGTCTCAAAGCCTTTGTAATTACTTCCTCCACTTGCTTCTAGACTCTGCATGACAGTCTCTTTCTATATCCAAATTAGAGATTGTGTCAATAAATAATGGGCCCTTAACATTTTCTTGACTGCCAATCTCTGAACTTTTAATTTGGCAAAATTTCATGTTGTATAAACCTTCACTGGTGATGGGACTCTAATGGATACAATGGAGGTAAGTGTGAAACAACTACTGTTTCTTTCCCTTGTGTATGAGAGCAGCGCATGAGCACTGAACTTTGATTACACCAATCAGCGTATCAGATGCTTTCACCTAAGGATTCAAGTCTGAATGAGTTAGACAAAGATGGAGGAATAATATGAAATAATTTGCTATAGTGCCAGTGGTATAGAGATAGAATCAAGCATCCAATAGCCATGCTAAGAGCCACAGTTACTCGTGAGGTTGTGACTTGAGCAATGTTTCCGGCCTTTTAGTCGTTTCCACTTTATCATTTTCCAAGACCATTCCTTTAGAATTTCCATTCATCCCCTTAGCTATTCAAATACATGTCTTTTATTTTCCTGATGAAGTCCTTCAAATGTGTTGCTGTTGTTAAAAACCTAGGATCCTTAAAGATGCACCTCTCATTATCCCATTGAAAGAAGAAGTCACCTTCCTGTAACATCACCCAGGGGTTGCAGCTGCTTCCTCCTTTACTCCCCTTCTCCTCCTCCTCCATCTAGATTTGTCTCTTTCTGAAATTATCTTATTTGCATAATTTTTACAGCATGTCTATTCCCATCTGATTATCTGCAAACAAGAGAAGATTAAACTTTTTTCATTTTTTTGTATATTTTTTTGATTATGCTATTACAGTTGTTCCCATTTCTTTTCCCTTTGCTCTTCTCTGCCCAGTTACCCCCTTCCCTCCAGCAATCCCACCCCCATTATTCATGTCCATGGGTCATGCATGTAAGTTTTTTGATTTTGACTTTTCCTGTACTATCCTTAACATCCCCTTTTCTATTTTCAACCCACCACTTATGCTTCTTGATCCCTGCACCATATCCCCATTTTCCCCTTTCCTCTCCAAGCTGAGAACCCTCCAAATTATCCCCATGCCTATGATTCTGCTCCTCTTATGATTATTTGTTTAGTTTTTGTTTTTATTTATTTTTTGATTCTGTTGACAGTTGTGACTTTGTTTTCATTTTAATGTTCATAGTTTTTTATCTTCTTTTTCTTAAGTAAGTCCTTTTAATATTTTCTGTAATAATGGCTTGGTGATGATTAAACTCCTTTAGCTTGACCTTGTCTGGGAAGAATTTAGCTGCCCCTCCATACTAAATGATAGCTTTGCTGGATAGAGTATTTTTCATTGTAGGTCCTTGAGTTTCATCACTTTGAATACTTCTTGCCTGCCCTTTCTTTTTTAAATTTTAATATATGTTGTTGATTTTTCTATTACAGTTGTCCCAGTTTTCCCCCCTTTTCCCTCCTCCACTCATTTCCTCCAGCAATGCCCCCCTTAGTTCATGTCCATGTGTCATACATATAAGCTCTTTGGCTTCTCCTTTTCTTTCATTTTTCTTAACATCCCCCTGTTTATTCTGTAACCACCAATGTGTACTTTTTTATCTTTCACATCCAGACAATTCATCAATTCATTACTGCCTTCTGTCAGCCTCTCAAATCATATTAATAGTTTTCTTTTTATTATTTCAAAATGCTTATCTTAATTTGTTTAAAGAATTACTTTTTAAAGTAATGTCAGTTGTAATATTACCAAATACATGCACAAATATATTTACACACATACATATTTTACAAATATTTAAAGTACATAATGGATTTTGAAGAGTTAATACAAAAAGTTTAAAATATGTCAATAGGTTATATAATTATTACACATTAAATGATATTTTAGATATATTGTAAATTGGTAATTTTTCTTCTTTTTTTTCCTTAGAACTTATTTTACTCTGGAATGCTATTTTAGTGAAATAATAACCTTAAAGGTAAATAGATTAAATGTACCAATCAAAAGACATAGAGGAGTTGAATGAATAAGAGCCAACTTTAACTTAAGAATGCTTTAAAGTAATCTTTTTATAAAACTATTATTTTACTAAATAATGTATAATTTTGTATTTTTCTTATATCTATATTACTAAAGGTTAAGTTTTCTTAGATTGGAATTATTTCCTAAGATGGGAAAATCAAGTTACTTTTAATAACTCTTAGAGAAATCTAATGCAGTTGATAGTCCCTTCTTGTCCGCAGTTATGTTTGAGAAATCAGCGAATAGTCTTATTGGAACCCCTTTGTAGGTAATTCTGCTCTTTTCTCTTGCTGTTTTAAGATTCTTTATCATTAATTTTTGGCATTTTAATTATAATGTGTGTTGGTGTGGTCCTCTTTGGGTCTAGTGTGTTTGGGACTCTCTATGTTTCCTGGACTTGTATGTCAATTTCCTTTACCAAATTTGGGAAGTTTTCCATCATTATTTTTTCAAATAAGTTTTCAATTCTTTGCTCTTCCTCTTTTCCTTCTAATACCCCTATGATTTGGATGTTGGAACATTTAAAGTCATCCCAGAGGTTCCTAAGCCCTTCCTCATTTTTTTTGTTTTGTTTTGTTTTAATACTTGTTTCTTCATTTTATATTGGTTAATTAATTCTTTAATCATTGATTTGAACCCTGGTTTCTTTCCCTTCACCATTGGTTTCATGTGGCTTTTCCTTTGTATGATTTAGCAGAGCCTTTGTTTCTTTCCTTCTGTATTTGCCATACCTCAGCATGCCTATCAAGTCTGTGAGCATCTTTATCACCAGCATTTTGAATTCTTCATCTGTTAGGTTGGTCATCTCTTCATCACTTAGTTCTCCCACTGGAACCTTGATCTGTTTCCTCTTTTGGGCCATACTTCTCTTTCTCCTCAACTATATAGGTTCCTGTGTTTGCCTCTACATCAATTTTTTAAAAGATTTTTTTATTCATTATTTTTAGAGAGAAGGTCAGGGAGGGAGGAAGAAAGGGAGAGAGGCATCCATGTATGGTTGCTTTTCACCTGCCTTAGCTGGGGACCTGGATGGTAGGATCTAGTGTTTACAAAATCAAAGAAATAATGTAATAAAATTGGCCAGCAAGAATCAATGCATAAGCCCATAAAAATAAATTAATTACAGATAAACAGTCCAGGCTTCTAATTATCAAAAAAGTAAATGAGAGATTCTATGTGTTATAATTAGTAATGTTAGAAAATCGTACAACAATATTATATTGAATCATATCAATTGCCTTTAGTGAGTCAAAAAAATTATTTTGATATTGATATCTTCATATGTTCTAAACTGTTCTTATGCATTGTCTATTCCCTTTACTGAAAAGAATATAAGAAAAATAACTACAAAAGCAATATTTAACATTTTAACTACTTTCATTATGAATTCCAAGGAAACAATCATATATATATGTATAAATTTGTCTACAATTATACCATTTTGCACAGTAATATCATTACTTAGTAAAAATTTAACTGTGTTTTTATAGAGAGACATATGAAGTCTCTAAGATATCATACTTTAAAACACTATTCCATTCCGAAGGTATATATTCTTAAGTGCAAATATACAACTTCATTAAAATAATATATATATATCAATTAAAATAAAAATAGGTAAGTATATTAGGTAGCTAGGCAAAAATGGATTAGTAAATATTGGTTAATCAATTGATTGATGAATGGAAGATAACTACAATAAAATTTTAATAAGAATGTTGGAGAACAGAAAGGACAATATTCATAAAAGAGGTAAAATTTGAGGAAAATATACTTAAACTAATATACATTAAACTGATTTTGATGTGTTTTCTATTTTCTCTTTAATAAATAAATATTACTTTTTTGATGAGAAAAATAAACTAACAGCATAAGAAGCAATAATACTGCAGGATTTAAATGCATAATATAGATAGGTAAATAAACATTTTTTTTAATATCCAAGGGAATTAAATATGATTATCTTCAGGAAGGTTGATTGGTGAGCATTGAGGGTTGAAAGTTGCAATGAAATGTTTTCTATCTATTTTACACTATATTCTGAGTATTTTTTAAATGATGCACATAGCTTTTATTCTTCCAATTATATGCAAATTCCTATTCTTCCAGGTTTTAAAAATTATAACTGGTGTTAATAAAAAGAAATAGGTAAAAGTACTGAAAATAACTGCTGTAAAATTTACATTATTTTACATACCACTGTAAAATAATTACAATCAGGAAATTTAACACTGGTAAAACATGGTTATCTAATCTAGAGTTCATACTCAAGTTTTATCAATTATTTAAATAATGTTATTTTATAAATATATTTGTTTCTAAAATAAGTTCAGAATCAGGTATTACATTTAATTTTTACATTCTTTTTTTAATTCCTTTTTTCTGAAACAATTTCTTAGCCCTTATATTTATTGATTGTGACATTTTAAAAATAATGCAGGCCACTTATTCTATAGAATGCCCTCATTTTGGGTTTGTATGATGTTTGCTCATCAATAAATGCAGGTTATGTGTATTTGGCAAATATGCTACAGATGTGGATATATGTCTTACTCATTTCAGAAGTGACATGGTATTTATTTGTACCATGTTGGCAATGAGAATTTTTATTGCTTGGTTAAGGTAGTAATGCCTAAATTTTTCCTCTAGAGAATTAGCATTTTTCATCCTTATAATTAATAATTAATCATGAATAATTACACATTAATTACTTGGGGTTTTATGTAATTAATCTGTTTCTAATCATACTTTCACTACTTTTAGCTTACATTGATGCTATCCAAAATCTATTATCAGTCAAGATGTATTATTGGAATTCTTGCTGTAAGAAAGAAATTCCTTCCTCTCTTTCACATATGTAATGTATCAATTTATGTACTTAATAATACAAAAGGAGAACATTAATAAGATAATACAATATAAGTAATTTGGGTTTCTCAACAAGCATTGATTTAACTTAACCACCCTAGTTTAACAAACAATATTACCAACAAAAGCTATTTTTGACATGTAACAGTTTTATGTATTTCAATCTGAAGTTGATAGCCATGGACAGGACTGAAGAAAGAGAGAAAGAAGAAAAGGGGGACATAAAAGAGGAAGGATAAAATGGGGTGGGAGAAAGGGTAAGAGGAGGAGTAATGGAGAAGAAAACAAGATGAAAAGGAAAGTATAGAAGAAAAAGAGGTGAGAAAGCAGTATGAAATACAACGAAAGAAGCCAACTATTTTAATAAAGACTAAAGCTGCCACTTTATTTTATCACAATGATATCTTGTCCAATTATTGATATTTATTAATATTTTGAGAGGATAACTATGAAAAAGAAAGTAATTCCTTCTGCTTTGTTATTTTGAAAAGGCTATTAAGGCTAATAATATATAACCTATTATATCTTATATTTTGTCTTAAAAATAATAACCACAACAAATTATTTATGTTAATCCCAAAATGTTAGTTGAAGGCCTTGATAAGTTAGGTATTAATAAACCTTAATAAGAAAAAAACACAATTCAATGTTTATGGTATGAATGCTTCCAAAATGAATTTCCTAACAAAAAACATGTTAGTTAAGTAAATTAAAACTTTAAATTTAGATAGAAAAGCCTAGCACTTTAAGTTCTCTATTTTGAAAATAATAAATGATTTTAAAAATAGATATATTGATAAAAATAAATTCTTCACAAAATTTAATGTGTTTAAGGATTTAAAGTTGCATCATTCTTTAATTAAAAATCTCATTATCATCATTGAATATTTAGTCTTTCAAAGAAATATGTTGGAATTTTATAAGATAAACATTTTAAAAAATGGTTCAAAACTTGAAATTAAAATAATTTTTTATTTACCTAAAATAGTAGTAAACTGTGTTTATACTTTTTTATTTCAAAGTTTGAAGCTACAAAATAAATCAAGTTTTTGTGGGTGATCTTGAGATATAAAAAGCATAGCTTTCTAATTTAAGCACTAGAAGTCTCATTTTCCCGGAGGTAGCCAAAGTTATTTAAGGCTTTTATACTCATCACTGAAGCCAAAGGAGTTCCTCCATGTGAAGAAAAACAGATAAGAAAAGGTATCTGCTCCACGAAAGAAAAGGCAAAAATAGATTCAGTCCATAGAGAAAGCGTGTAGGCAAAGGCCCAATGCTAAATAGAATAAAATGAATTTCCATCAGTGCTTTGGAAGACAAAATCAAATTTACTATCTTTTACGCCATTAGCTACTAGAGTTAATGCCTGTGTATTATGTTAACTATTGCTTTAACACTTCTTTGCATACAAATTTCTAAACTAATCAAAACAGAAAAATATAAAGCTTTGAGCTATAGCTGTTCACCAGAGCTGGATTTATGGGTGTGCAATGGTGGCAGTTGCACAGGGCACTGCACCGAGATGAGCCCCAGGTGTGATTTAATGCTGTGAGCTCACTGTTTATCATTCTTAATATTTTATGAAGAAAGGGCCACTCATTTTTATTTTTCATTGTTATCAAAAAGTTATCTAGGCAGTTTTAATCTCTAACCTTTTATTTCTTATACCATTAGCTGTTTTAGTTGCATCTTACTCCTGTGAACAGATATTTATGATCAAACAGATAATTTGTCTAAAAAGAACCGTTATGAGATAATTTTTCATCTTTAATTTGGTAGACTTGTTACTTAATGTTTTTTAATTGATTTTCTCCTGAGTTTTTTGTGTTGGCTTGTTTCTTTGAACTTTGTGCCTTCTTGTGGTACGAAAGCAGCTTCTTGGAAGAATAAATAAATGGTAACAAATAATGGGGCAAAAAAATCAAATGTGATCCTGAGAGTGAAGTCATTTGCTTTAAAAAAGGACACAGGTCCAAGATAGATACCACAGATCAAAAAATGTTCTCTCTCAGACTATAATCCAATACTACATCACTGAATTTGCCCTTTGTGCAGGACAAACACTTGGAATAAAATGGGTTTTGGGAACTCAGGGCAGTCAGTACCAGAACTACAAATGATTCCCTGAACCTAGGAGTAAAGCCTATTTAATTCTTCTAAGATGATGCAAATGCTCATGTGGAGATACTTATAAAGATTCAATTTGCGCCGGTCTGCAAACCCAAAGGTTGCTGGTTTGATTCCCAGTCAGGGCACATAACCAGGTTGAAAACCAACTCTCCAGCCAGGTCTATAGCTAAAGGCAGGTGAAAGGCAACCATAACATTGATGCTTCTCTCTCTTTCTGCCTTTCTTCCTTCCCCTCTCTCTAAAAATAATAATAATAAATCTTTTGAAAAAAATCTTTAAAAAACTAAAAAAAAAATTAATTTACTCATTGAGCTAGTTTGGGGTACTAGTGACATTATCATTAATCTTAGTCTAGCTCCCAATACAGGCATAGACCTAAAAATGTGCACCATGTCTTTATCATCACTGTCCAGTTTTGATATAGACCTCTGATGTAATTAGAGACTACTCCGGTCAAAGAGAATAGTATATTTTGATGTGACTTAAAATTTACTACACATAAGGTAAACTTACCAATAAAATGTTTCTCTGTTGATGGTAATTCAATAAAGCATGCATAAAATAAAATGGAAAGTGAAAGAGATACATAATACATTCTCAGGGCATACTATATTTGTGTGTGTGATTTTATTTACTTGGCTTGCACATACATAATTGTATGCATGCCTGTATGTTTTTTACATGTTATAGGGTAAGAGAGAACTCTTAACCATGCAGATAATTATGTAGTATATGAGGTCTCTCCAGAAACTTTCCAGTCACATAATATTAAAAATAGAGATAGTTAATGAAGAAGATATAAGGAACATTGTAAACAGGACAATGACACTCCAATCCCCTTCAAAGTAGGCACTTTGGGAACTCACACAGTTCTCCCAATTGCCATCAGCTTCCCCATTGTATTTTTCTGAATCTCATTGAGGGTCTGAAATCTCTTCCCTTTCAAATGTGATTTTAGCTTTGGGAAAAGCCAGAAGTCACAGCCAAATTTGGGCTATAGGGGAGCAGAGTTACCTGGGTGATTTGATGATTCTCCAACAATCTCTGCACCAAATGTCATAATGCATGAATGGCCATGGGTGCTTTTTTGTGATGAAGCTGCCAAGGGTGCATTTTTGTGATGAAGCTGCCAATCACCAGTTGTCCATAGCTGTGGACTTCTGAGTTATCTGAATATTTTCCACAGAGGAATGTTTAAACAATGCAAAGTTTGATGTAGATTTGTTGCTCTATTCACTCAGTCATTTTGAATATGACAGTCACACAATACACATGCTCACTTAACAGTGTTTAGCTCCCACTTGAATAGTACAGTGAAGTCATCATTTTTCAAACATGCACATTCCAGTCCACTTTCCTCGGCTACCACGTTACATCAGTGTTATGCAAACCATCCTCTTTACATTAACAATGGCTGGACATTTTAGGGCAGACTTCATATATATAAAATATACATTTATTTGCAATACATTCACCTTGGAATTAAAACTTTAAAATATAGTTTAGGAAAATATTTTTTTATAAAAAAAGAAATTGACTGAAAAGTTTCATATAATTGTGGGGATTAAAAGATGTATAATTTTAAAATTTAATAAAAACTATGTAAATAAAGGAGTTTAAAAAGGAGTTGTATACATACCTGTTGCACAATCACAAGGACTTTGTAAGAAAGGATGAGTTGAGGAAGATCACCTTCTAAAGAGATAAGGCATTTAGTCCTTTCTAATTGATTAAATTAGAAGATTGTTAAAAATAAATAAACAGGAAATACAGGGTTATCTGTGCATCTTCTTCCCTAGACTTTCACGATGCTTAACCACCAAGATCATTTGAATGCTTAAAAATATTGCTCCTCTTCTTTGCCTACTCCTCTCCCCTCCCCCTACCCCCCTACCCTCTGCCCACTGAAAGTCTATTCATTGTATTCATGTGTCTGGTTTGTTTGTTTCGTTCATTATTGTTCTGTAATTGGTGAGATCATATGGTATTTGTCTTTCACTGACTGACTTATTTCACTAAGCATAATACTTTCCAGTTCCACCCATGTTGTTGCAAAGGGTAGGAGTTCCTTCTTTCTTTCTGCTGTGTAGTATTCTATTGGGAAATGTACCAACGTTTTTTGATCCAATCATCCACTGATGTGCATTTAGTCAGTTTCCAGCACTTGGCTATTGTAAATAACACTGCTATGAACATAGGGGTGCATAAGTTCTTATGAATGAATTAGTGTTTCAGGGTTCTTCAGGTATAGTCCTAGAAGTGGACATGGACAACAGGTGGGATTGACTTTGAAGGGAGAGTGGGTAGGTGGGGAAGGGGACAGAGGGCAGTAAAAAGGGATGGATATAATACAACAACAATAAAATTAAATTAAAATAATATTGCTCAGCACAGCATTTTGCAAGTCTGAGTTGGGTTAATCGGTAATTATATACTGATTATATTATATATACATATATGTGTATATATATATATATATATATATATATATATATCTTTCAGTGTTATGCTGTACCTTCCACCCAGCGAACATAGAATTTGATATATTATCAAGCAAGTTTAAATCTATTAAAGAAAAAGACATTTGGTCTATAGAGGTATCTATCACATTACTCATAATTTTTTTTTACCCCTCCCCTATAAATTTTTTAAATAAGATAATACATAACCTTTTAGAGATTTCAAGAAGAACATATGTTCATTATTAAATTTATAAGTCACTAGCATGATAAAAAAAAGTCATTAAAAATTATGATCAAATATTCCAATTTAGAAATTTGATTTGTCACATGCCCATAAAACAGTAACACCCCACAAGGCCCACTTACCTGTAGCTCCAATGAAAATATCAGATCCCAGAATAGCTGTGCAATCTTTTAAGAAAAATGTCAGTATTAGCTCCAAATATTATATATACATTTGGTCCCATATAAATTCTTCATTTTGTAGTTTAAATGATTAGATAGCTTGTAAAAAGTGTTAACATACTTGTCATTTTGTCCCATCAATTAGACCACAGTGAGGAGAAAAATTGACTTTGTCACGATATGGTTCTTAAGGGAAAAGTAATAAATTCTATACAAATGGCAAGCTGGCAGTGTGGCTAATCTATTCATTATCCACCACAGAAAAATAATTGTCATGCTTTCTTTTCTGGTGCTGCATTACAGTTTAGCATGCTGTACCCTTCCGTTGGAACCATCAGAAAGAATAGTTATTAAAATAAATTAACTGCAAAACTTTTAACTCTGTCTTAAAGAAAAACTAATCCACTTTTCTAGTGGAAGCAACATTGATTAAATAAACCCAGTTTCACGCAGAGCAGATTAATTATTTTAGCCACAGTTTCCAATTTTAAATGATGTTGTGTTGTATTAGTTTGAACAGTGTGTAATAAGCTGTAAATTTATAATTTGTATTAACCTCTTTTAGTGTGTCTTTCTTTGTTTCTTATAAGTGACATTCCTTATTTAAAAAAAAAAAAGGCAGATGTGAATGCTAGAAATGCTTATGTTTGATATTTTAATCATGCATATAACATACAATGTGTGGGACAAAAGTAGTTTACAGTTGTCAATGTGTGAAACACAGAGTTTTTTCTTTTGTTATTATTTATTGTATTATTTTCCTTATGAACAATTGTAAACCTTCTTTTGCCCCATCCTGTATTTATTAAATAAACTCATTTTTACGCAACTTATATTGATTAATCTTACAAAAAAATAATTTCAGATATTTGTGAGACTTCTATTGTGAATCTTTTGTTTTTAATTTTTAAAAATATTTTATTTATTATTTCCAGAGAGACAGGAAGGGAAAGAGGCAGAGAGGGAGAGAAACACCCATGTATGGTTGCCTTTCATTTGCTACCAGCTACAGACCTGGCTGGAGACCTGACTTGCAACCTGGTTATATGCCCTGGCTGGGGAATCAAACCAGTGACCTTTGGGTTCACAGGCTATTGTGAATCTTTTTTAAATCAAACTTTGTTAGCAAACCCAATAGGTAAAATGATAACACTGGGAAAAGATGAAAGGGGCTTTTTTATTTTGAAATACATTTTAAAATTATGTATGTTGATTGCATCAACTTCTATCAAATTAATTATATTAATAACTATCAAAAATACTTTTCATTTTTTCATAATTTAAAAAGGTAAGTATGGCATTACTTGGATATATGGCTACCTTCAATCCCTTCTTCACATCTATTTTGTTCTTTTCACCAACATATAAAATTTATTTCTACATATTTTGAGTTTGGATTTTTCCTGTAATTTTTTTGTACCAATACAATGCTGTGGAAGTGATACAACACAATTTTTACACCTAGGGAACTTCTATTTGCATTCTCAGGATCTAGTTCCAGGTAAAGAAGCTTTGGCTGGAGAATGAAATGAATTAGACGCGTCCCAGGCACACAGTGAGGAGGCTCTCACATGGAAGTCCCTAACCGTTCCATTCACTGCAACTGAGCATGAAGTCATCACACATATCCCAGTCCCAGGTGAGATCCTAAATGAAGGAAGCTGTGTGACTGGTGATTCTGACAAACATGGTATAGACCAGAGTGACCAGAGGAGTTTTGCCAACCTACAGAATAACAAATAAAACATCTCTATTTAGTCCCTTATTTGGGGAATAATTTGTTACAAAGGAACAAATAACTGATAATGACAATTTCTTGCTTAAAATGTCAAAAACAAGAACACTCATTGGCTATCAATAATATTTTAGACTTAAAACTGCATTTAAGATTTTTAATGCCCATATTTATTAATTTGCTCTTTGTCTCTCCACTAGCCCCTCAACTGGATATTAACTCTTTGGTCACCCTTGAATAATTTCATGAATCAGCTTCCTTTATGGGGTCTTCAGAGAAAAAGTTAAGCAGTATAGCAAAAAAGTACAGGTTACTGTAAAGATTGGTGTTGACATGTTGAATTTGATCACTTTTGCTTTTAACTATAATAATTATATATTTTTACTTTATTAAATACTTATAAGTACATATTAATTAAAACTTTTATATATAAAGTTTCTATTTGACATAATCTTAGCAATAATTAAATACAAATTTTTGCACTTGACAATTGAAAGCTGAGAGGTCAAGTAATTTACATCAATCCCAATTGTGATTTAAAGGTAGCCTGTGAAAAGAAACTTGTACTTTCTAACATTTAGTCTAGATTTTAATTTTTTTATTTACATAAATTTCTTAAAGCTGAATATTTACTACTTGACATCAACTGTGATCTGGGAAGTGCAGTAAACATGGTATAGAGATTTCTTTCATTCAGCATACAATCTTTATAGATTTTGACCATATGTCAAAATATTTAAAAATTATAAGGTATTATTGAATAAAGTGTTCTCTATTCTTTTATTTCGCCAAATACATCTTCATGATACTGTAGGTAGAGACTCTTGGTAGAGACTAGCATTTTTCCCTCTCAGACTTTATGCTTTGATGAAGCCAGCATCCATAGTAGAAAGACCAACACAAAGAAATTAAGTTAGTCTATGGCAATGCCTGACTAGGAATGGAGGCCCTCAGTCCACTAATCTTCATGAAATCAAAACATGCAAACCAGCAGGAGAGTTTGAGGAGACCTTTGCACAGGTGGACCCCTTGATTGCAGCCTTATAAGGCACCCCAAATCAGAGGACGCATCTAAGCCATGCTGTATTCAGCAATTTATAACAAATACAGATGTGTTATCATGAAAAGTAATTGCTGAGGAACAAATATCTAAATATGAGAGTGGCATTAGTGCTGGGCAATGGGCAGACGGTAAGAGGATATTTGAAGTACATGAGAAAACCGAAATTGCCTAGAAAAGTCTTTTGTCGACTATGAGTCTGCTGTTGGTGAGGGACAGAAGGAAATGAAGTATGAAGTTACATTGAAGTCTGTCTATATGGAAGTTTGAATTAGTCTTTTAAATATGAATGATTTTGTGACATAATGCATTGGTCATTTTGTAATTGCCAGATTATTGAGTTACGCAGATTTTTTAACAGTTGACATACTTTATGACATAGTATCAACAATCACATTTTTTAACATGACCATTGATCCCTTTAATATTGGGGTGTGTCAAATTAACAGCAGTGAATACAGAATTTTGTTTGAAAACATGAATTTTATTGACATCGAATGTAATTAATCATTTTCCTTAACATGACAAGATTGCTTTTTTTTTTTCCTGATAAATACAAAAGCCTGATTAATTATAGCTTGTGTAGCAGTTACTGTCACAAGGAAAAGTGGTATTCCATGGCCAAAGCGGCTAGCTCATCTCACCAATCACAAAACAATCACACAGTTGCTATTCACAATGAAAACTATTGTGCTTTAGGATATAGCAAGGTGTTTTGGGGATATACCACATCACATCACACAAAATTGCATATGCCCAGGGACCAAAATTTAGTAAAATCTATATCTATTTTTCCTTTTTATCATGATATTCTTAACTGAAATATTTATGATTCACTTATATGTGAAATCTAAAAAACAAAAACAGAAGCAAATAAGTGAGTGAAAAAGAACAAAAACAAACTCTTAGATGTAAGAACAGACTACTGGTTACTAGAGGAAAATGAGGTTGGGAAGAATGTGAAAAAGGTAGTGGGAATCAATTGTATAGTGATGGATAGTTACTAAATTTAGAGCTGTAAGCACTATGTTGTGTATAAAAATATTGAACTATAAGCCCTGGCTAGTGGTACAGTGGGTAAGGTGCCAGCCTGTGAACCCAAAGGTCACTGGTTCAATTCCCCAGCCAGGGCACATAACCAAGTTGCTAGCCAGGTCTCCAGCCAGGTCTGTACCTAGAACAGGTGAAAGGCAACCATACATTGATGTCTCTCTCCCTCTCTACCTCTCTCCCTTTCCATCTCTCTAAAAATAATAAATAAAATCTTTAAAAATATATATATTGAGTTATAATGTGTATACTTGAACTATATATATTGAATTATAACTGTATACTAATTTTACAATAATAAAAAGTGTGACCAAAATCAATAGATAGATACAAAAAATGCAATAGACAATGTTTAATTAGTTACAAAGGGCAGAAAATGAAGAAAAGTCAGCACAACCAAATAAATATTTTACTAAATGTAAATGTATTGGCTATTCCAATAAAATGATAGAGACCTAAACTCCTGGGGTAAGTATTGCATCAAACAGAAAATAGGCAGGAAATAGAGTGAGCAGGAAAAGGGACCGAAGAAAAGAGACTAGTGAAACAGTTGCAATGTGGGGCCAAAATGCTAATGAAGTAGAAGTTTTTAAGAAAAAATGAAGTAACCTCCTCAACCGTTTCAGATTAGTCAAGGCAGACAAAGATATAAATTACCAGTGGATTAATTTAATTAGGTATTACTGGTAACTTTAAGAAGAGCTATAACACTTTAATAGATAATCACAGAAGAGAAATTGGAAAAATGTGTACAGTTTACTAATTTAAAGCAATTTACTTTAAAGAGAATTGAAAAACAAACCCTTGATGTCCATAGAAAAAAAAAATTAAAAGTAGCAGAAATAAACATGAAAGTTAATTAAAAATATCCATGTATCTCTCAAGCACAGTTTTCTTTTTTAAATGAGTGACATGTGGGCCCAGGCTGTTGTGGCTCAGTGGATTGATTACCAGCTTGAAAACCCAAGTGTTGCTGGTTTGATTCCCAGTCAGGGCACATACCCAGGTTGCAAGCTGGGTCTCCAGTCAGGTTTCCAGCTGAAGGCAGGTGAAGGCAACCATACATTGATGTTTCTCTCCTTCTCTATCTCCCTCCCTTCCCTATTCTCTAAAAGTAATGAATAAAAAAATCTTTAAAAAATATAAAAAATAAAAACATAAAATGAGTGACATGTTACAATTAAAATGTATTTCGCTGGTTGGAGGGGAAGGAACTGAGAATAAATTGTCTGTTGTTCATGCCGAGAATATCTCTTTGCATACTTGTATCTTGGTGCCTTTCTGTCTCTCTGTGCTGTATTTAGTTTTCTTTCTCATTTTTCTTATTGTTTTACTATGTTTTTTGCTCATTACAAAGATAAATATCATTATAATTTTATCTAAACAACAAAGTCTATTGGATACTTTTTATCAGAATTTTAAACTGCCTTCAATGTAGGTCCTTAAAACAACATTTTAGTTAATAGATAAAAATGACAATATAATAACTTTTTTTTAATAGAGGGGGACTAAAATCTAGAAAATAGGTCCAAACTTAAGTCAAAGAAATGTATGAAAAGAAATGAAATATAAGTTTCCCCTTTGACCCAAAGTAGAGCATTCCAATGAAAGCTTTGGTAAGGCAAAATGACTTGGAGCGAAGAGTATCCCCCATCTTTCTGAAAGTTCAGATTAGGCTGCATCACTTAAACTTATATTAGTACCTGATTGTGATAATCAATATAGTGTTGTTTTTCTTTAAAGCGAAGTGCCCTAATGTGAACATCAGAGAGTGCCAATACCTGTATACTAAATGCTCATGCCTTACTTCATCAAAATTATAATCTAAATATACATATGTGTATATGCAAATTATTTCTTTAAATTACATAAAATCATACCTTGGCTGGTACGGCTCAATGGATTGAGGGCTGGCCTATGAACCAAAGGGCCACCAGTTCAATTCTCACATGAGACATGTGCTTGGATTACAGGTTGGCCAGCTGGGGTGCATGAGAGGTAACCACACATTGATGTTTCTCTCCCCCTCTTCCTCTCTCTCTCAAATAAATAAATAAAATATTTAAAAATAAAACAAAATTAGTTGTTATTTTAAAGCAAGGATTGAAGAAAAACAATACCATGAGTACTGGGAGGTACCATTGACTGTTTTTACATGGTAACATTTGCTATTCATTGATCCTTCATTATAAATCTCCTTCTTCTCTGAAAACTATGTATTCACAAACACCACTTGATGTGATCTACATGCAGCCCAAGCTGCTTCTGCCAATACGAGGCATGAAACCTCAGAGGTAGGAAAAAGGGTCAATTTGGATGTCATTGTTTCTCAATTAGCTAAGCTTCTGAGCTGAACTTATCTCCCAAGGCACCATCTATTTAGACTGTACATGGGGTACCAGGGGCTTTATGGAATTTATTCACTTCCTGAATCAATATAAAGCTAAAAAGAAACAGTATAATTTTTCACACCTGAAGACTGTGCCCCTTCAACTTGCCAACTACCGATCCATGACTTTAATTTAAAGGATAAAAGTATTGTCTAGTGCGTGTGTGCCTCTCAGGTAACTACCCAGTGCTTGAAAGTTTTGCCACTGGGCTATTTATCACACAATTGATAGAGTTTGATTCCCTCCACTTTTCCCTGGCTAAGGACGACAACAGTTAGCTAAAGATATTTTCTGCTGACAAAACTTTATTTTTAGCCCAGCTAGTTTCTTAAAGAAAAGGACTTCTTAGGAAAATTTATATTCTAAAGTGTATATGACCCTACATGCCAAAACAAAGCAATAATGTTTACATAGACAGAATGTGCACTTTCTCTATAGTAACATTTAACTAGACTGTTTTGCAATCTATTCTTCTATCTCTGATGAACTTTTTATCTATAAACAGCCCTCCACTGTGAAAATATTCCCTAGAGAACGCCCAATAATCATGTAAATGATTGCCATCTAAGCAGGACAGCAAGCTTTTCAGAAGCCTCTTTGAAAATGATTGAGGAAAGTTCACTGAATTAGATGCTTTACTTATAAGTAGAGATCCACATTTGTGTTCTGTCCAGAAATCGTGGTGTGTATGTTTCTGAGTGCTAATACAAGAAGGTATCAGGGGCTCAGATGAAACTGAGCCAAATTTGGAAACAAATGCCCCTGACTGTTCATGAACAGTGAGAGATTTCTGATGATAATTGGCACCCTATTAGTTGTCTGGGAGACTGAATATTGTATAAAGTAATAATAGTTAAATGTTTATTTACAATTTTCATATGATGTGTGGCAACATTTTCACATGGAGCTAATGTTACTTTTTATCTATTGAGGAGATTTGTATTTATTTTCTAAATAATTTAACCTTTCTATGGAAAGATGGAAGTTATGCCATCTTCTTTAAATTAATTATAAATAAAAGAATTACTGTTTCATAAACCAGTCATTTGGAATATTTTCCAATGTGGAATTTCTCTGGAACTCTGGACTCTTAACTCCATTAGCCAAATCAACCTTTCCACTTTGCTGTCTAATAAATATCTCAAATTAACTTACCCCAAACTATACTTAATTCCTTTTTCCAAATTTCTTTCCCCTCTAATCATCTAGTTTATTCCATCTCTTATACAGCAATTCCAGTATTAAAATTTTGTCGATCTTTGAAATGTCTTCAACTCTTCTCTTTTTCTCAGACTCTGCCTCCAACAGTACAGCAAATTTTATCAGCTTCACCATAAATATCTAAATTTTATTTCTCAACAGCTCCACTCTTTAGGTAAATTAATCTAATTTGGGTAAATTAATCAGAATGAACCACCCTGATTCAAGTCACTGTCATCTTTCTACTTGATCAATAGATAGATAGCCTTTGACCATTTTTCTTGATTCTATCCTTGACCCTTTTCAGTCTAATCTTATTGTAAGAGTCAGAGCAAACTTATGATTCCATAAAACATAATGAGTTCACTCCAATGTCTTCCAATCACACTCCAAGTGAAAACCAAAATCTTTATAGTGGCCTACAAGGCCCAACCTGACTTTCTCCACACCACTTCCTGGCACCATTTTGTCTGTGATTCTGACTGTTCTTTCTTCTGTCATTTTGCATTCTCACTCTGTTCACCCACCTCCTGCTGTCTAACATCGGTTTTGCTTCAATGTAAATTGTTTAATTTTGCCTATCCAATTGCTTTAAATATTCCTTCCTCAAAATACTTAATGACTTCCTACCTCACTTTTTTTCAGATGTTTGTTAGAATGTCTGCTTTTCTGAAAACTTTCCCTGGTGACTCTGTTAAAATTTGCATACCTAAACTATACCTATCTTCACATACTTTTTGTTTCTTTCTACTTTTGCTTTTGTTTTAAAGATTTTGTTTATTGTCTTTAGAGAGAGGGGTAGGGAGACAGGCAGAGAGGGAGAGAGACATCAAGGTATGGTTGCCTTTCACCTGCTTTCAGCCACAGATCTGGCTGGAGACCTGGCTTGCAATCTGGTTATGTGCCTTGGCTGGGGAATCGAGCCAGCGACCTTTGGATTTCACAGGCTGGAGCCTTATCCACTGTGCCATCAGCCAAGGCCTTTTTTTTTTTTTTTTTTAATAAATGTTTTATTCTGATAGAATTTATGTTCTTATGATGTGTAAAATTACACATCAGTAATTTTATTTGCTTAGTTAACTTTATATTAAACTAGAAAAATTTAATATACTCCACTTGTACCAAACTAGCTATTAAGAAAGTGGATACCATATACTATTTACCTAGGTATTATTGAATAAAGCAAGTCATTCAATATAGTTATTATTTGAGATTCTTCATTGAAAAAAAATCTTTTAGGCCAAAATCCTAGCCTTTTTACCTTGTCGAGTCAAAAATCAGCAAGACACAAGTTATAACTCTACACAAGTTAATTGGAGAGAGTAAATATGAGACTGCTTTTGTTCCTTTGAGAAAACAATGTCAAATAATATATAAGCATCCTATTGGGATGTCTCCCAAGTAAGATTAGTTGTAATACTAATGAACATTGTGACTAAACTAATTAAAACCAATCAACTATTTTACTTATTATATTCTGTTTTAAAAACTAAATGCATAAAGTTCTTACAAAGGTTGCATTATAGCTTTATTTCAAATATCTATAACATAACAATAAAAGAATCTATATCTTTCCATTTCAAAACCTAGAAAGCAACTCAGTATTTATTTCAATATGTATACTTTTTAATGAAATTGCCAAGTACATGGATGATTGAGGCCAGTCATCAACCATAAAAGAATAAATTTTAGAATTTGATTGTGAGGAAAACTAGTTTCAAAGTCTGAAAACAACATTTGCTTTATGAAATAGGGTAATTAATATTTATGTATAATATTTTTCTCACTGTATGATAAAAATGCTTCATTCAATAGGTATTAATTGGGTATCTATTAATAGCACACACTGTGGTCAGTGAGGGTATCTAACCTATACTTACAAACTCAGTATTATAAAAAATGAGACAAATGATTATATAAATTAAATAACATTTGCTAAATGATTGAATATTCTAAAAAATGTATTATAGTTATATGATGTGTTTCTATTTTGACTTGGAATTTGGATTATTTCCTTTCTTTGAGGAGATCATTTAAAAATAACACTATAAATTGAAGTTAAAGTACAGTGACAACATTGTAAGTTGCATATGCAAAAAGGAGTTTTCATGTTTATAGTAAGAGCATCCTGTTTTTTAAAAAAACAGAAATATATGTGGTTAAATATTTTTAACAATATATTAGCACTAGGTTATTATTTATTCATTATTTATTTATATACTTAATTAATCCTTATTAGTAGCTATGAGAGTCAGTATGCTACTACTTGGAATGCTGCAAGAAGAGGGAAAATTGTATTATATAAGGGAGGTTATAAATTACTAATAGATTTTATATATATATATATATATATAATACATATATTTTATATATATTTGCAGCAATAAATGCTTTAAGCAAGTTATCTCATGTAATTTTCTTAACAGTCCAGCAAAGTTGGCTGTCATGTATCTATCACAGTGAACATAGATTTGAAAGAGATCTGTCATTTGTGTAAATTAATAGCTATCTAAATTTGGGCATGCTGATTAACATCAATGAGAGTCTTTAGTAAATGAAGAAAATAACAAATTCCATCTCAGATAAGTGAGACAATAGATATAAGGGGATTTGTATACACGTTTCTTTCTTTCTTTCTTTTTTTTTGCACAGTCTTAAATAAATATTTTGAGAATATAGACTTAATAAAGGAGGCTTACTAGCTTTGTTTTACCGATGAAGAAATTTTGTCTCAGAGAGAATAATGGTGATCAATAACACCCATCTGCTAAGTAACAGAATAAGAATTAAAACCATAGCACACTTAACTCCAATGACTGTGCTTCTAATCAGCACTCCATAGGACCTCGGTTTCTGGTTTTAAGAAGTTTTTAATCTACTTGGTGAGAAGGATACATAATGTTAATCAGATATTAAAATGAGATTCTTTTTGTCATGATTTTTTTAGCAAAGTCCAAGAACAGCAAAATCAATAAGGGAAGGTGCCAGAACTTGTATAGAACATGTTCAGAGATTATGAAAATAGTTCTACCCACATTAGCTCTTCATCTGCCTTTAAAAATGGTTAAGATCTAAATGACTGGAAAATAGTATTCTTCTGGAGAGTGTTGTCAGTAAACTGTATGTTCTTTTTTTTTAATATATTATATATATATATTTTTTAATTTTATTGTTGTATTACATCCATCCCCTTTTTGCTCCACTCTGTCCCCCTCCCCACCTACCCATTCCCCTCAAAGTCAGTCCCACCTGTTGTCCATGTCCATGGTTCCTTTATACTAGGCTCTTGTCTAAGCTGCTCCCGTTCTTTGCCTCTGCCTCCCCCCTCCCCCCAACCCCGTTCCCCCTGACCACTGAAGGCCTATTCCTTGTATTCATATACTTGGTTCTGTTTCGCTTGTTGTTAGTTTTGCTCATTATTGTCCTGTAATGGGTGAGATCATATGATATTTGTCCTTCACTGACTGGCTTATTTCACTAAGCATAATACTCTCCAGTTCCATGCATGTTGTTGCAAAGGGTACAAGTTCCTTCTTTCTTTCTGCTATATAGAATTCCATTGTATGTTCTTCATGAGGGAAAAATCAGGGAATTTCTTCTGCAACATAATTTAAGGTTTAGGGCTTTAACAGAAACATTTAGAAATCTT
Source organism: Noctilio leporinus (assembly GCA_004026585.1). Lineage (NCBI taxonomy): Eukaryota > Metazoa > Chordata > Mammalia > Chiroptera > Noctilionidae > Noctilio > Noctilio leporinus. The sequence continues at coordinate 34,971 of PVIW01006592.1, forward strand.
GACATGATTAAATAGCGTCTAATTTTAAATATATATATTTTATTTATTATTTTCAGAGAGAGAGGAAGGGACAGAGGCAGAGAGGGAGAGAGAGAGACATCAGTGTAAAGTTGCCTTTCACCTGCCTCCAGCTAAGGACCTGACTGGAGACCTGGCTTGCAACCTGGTTATGTGCCCTGACTGGGAATTGAACCAATGACCTTTGGGTTTGCAATCTGGCACCTATCCACTGAGCTACCAGCCTTGGCTTAGAGTCTAATTTTATTGTGAAAATGTGAAGTGTAGATGACAGAATAGATGGGGTTTTAGATGGAGTAGGTATAATAGGGAGGGTTGTACTTGGAGGCCTAACTATAATGGGACCAAGAGGGCCTGGTATGTTTTTCAGAAGACCACTTAGTGGTACAAAGATATTATCCTTAGGCTCTGGGGATAGTGGAAAATCAACAGGGGAACAGAGAGAATTGTAACACTTTATTTCATAATAAATTATTTTAGTTTGGGGTTTTTCGGTAGAAGAGTCGATGAAGAACCAAAAGTAATGCTCAATGCAATAATGAGTTCCAAGTTGAAGAGGCCAGACATTATAGCTAGTTTAGTAAATTAAGAAGGACATAAATGAAGACTAGTGGAGGTACCAACCCTATGCCTCCCTATCCCTAAAATCACTAATGAGGCTTCCAACTAGGGCTGGAGAAACATGCAAATAGTAAAAGATCAGAATTATGATAGTAGTATATGGATAAAACTTACATAGTAAAGTGAGTCTGCTCTTATGACTGGAAGTAATCTGAATATGCTGGACCTGTCAAAATTGCCTTCACCTGACAGATACTTATAATAGCTCAAGGGACACATGAAGATGGGTAAATATATATACTCTGTCAAGAAAAGAAGGGTAGTCATAGACTTTCAGATATGAAGGGCACGCCCCTCAAAAAATTAAAATTTTCTTCTGGAGAGCAGGCCATTTGTAATACAAGCTTCCCCACCAGGTAAGTGTGCTAGGAACCTACCTGTATCAGTGTACCAGCCGGTGTTAGAAGCTACATTCAGCTTCAGTAATTTTTTTTGAAGCCTCTTTCCATGCATTTGTCCATTTCATGATAGGTGATTTACCAGCATTCCTGCCCACACTGTGCTGAATGTTCCTCTGTTCTTGGCTGAAAACAGCATGACCCCCTTGCTTCACCCTTCTTATCCACCTGATCTTATCCAGTGACTTTATTTTTGTTTGTTTCTCTGGATGAAAAAAGTCCTTCAAGGGAAATGCCTTGTCAATGTGTAAGAGGTAAAACAAACAAACAAACAAACAAACAAATAAAACCCAAAAATAAAAGCAAAAACAAAAAAACAGCAGAAGCACTAAAAGACATCAAAATCAGTGAGTTCAAAAGCTGTTTTGAGCAGTGGAAAAAATATCTCAATAGATGTATACTGGAGAGTACTTTGCAGGTGATTGAATTTTAAACATGTAAGAATAAGTACACAATGTTTTATAAATAAATATGTGGTAGAATTTGTATTATGTGGTACTGATGATATAGGAAATGATGAAAAAGAAGGAACCCAGGATGATTTTGAGTCAGTATGGGTAGGATAGTGATATCAACTATATTAGACTAATTATATTAATAAGAAGGAAAAATAATAGGAATCATCTTAAGTTATATCTACATTCAATATTAGTTTATTATTTAGTTCAGACAATACATGGTCAAGACAAACATGCTAGAAAAAAACTTATTCACTTACAAACTTATTCCATTATTTGGAACGACAGAGCTAGCTCTGTAAGCTATAATAAAACTTTTCCCTTACTGTCTTTTAACCACAGATATGAATAGTCTCATGAGAATGCTATCTACATTTTCTTGGTAACTTATATCCTCCTCTTTCTGTCCCCACAGCTGGTAGCTAGTTTAACCTGTATGTGTAGTTTAATTTCATTTCACATTCAATGACCTCATCTATATTTAGGTTATTTAAGAAACTTTATCTTGACATTTAATATCCATACAAGTGGTTAATCCAGCAAGACACAATATATCCTATTCTTATTAACTAGATCCTGCCTCATTCTGAGCCTAGTGCTTGGTTCTTAACTTTGGGAAACAGTGCTTTTCTTCCCTTGCCTGGAACTGAATCTTGGTACTAACTCTTTGTCCTCCAGCTCACCAGAGATGTCTGTTTAATTATTAAAACTTACTTGTTTTACATATTGCTATTACAATATCCTCCCAACATATACACAGCTGTTGTCCCAATCCAATACTATGTTGTCAGAATTACTTACATAACCTGGAGTGATGGGTAAAATATTTAACATGGACGAGGGCATGGATATTGATTACTCAGAAATACGGTTGCCTTGGGCTCTGGAACAGAATCCTGGGGTTTCCTTGCTCAGCATGATATTAAGCTTTTGGTTGCTGGTTTAAGGGCAGAATAGAGGTCCCAGGGAAAAATAAGATGATAAAGGAGGTAGGGGTGAAGAAAGGCTTAATATGGCGATTATTTGCATTTTTTCTTTCTTTTTTTGCAGTTTGACTATAGCCAGTTTATTATTATTATTATTATTTTAATTTATTATCACTTAATTTTTGTATACCCCAGGGTGCTAATCATAGTGCTTATAGTATAAGTTTCAAAACATTTAAAACTTTAATTGACACATTTCAGTACATGAAACAGTACTTTTTATGTTGGGAGCTGATCGAACAAGATTTCTTAAGTAAATGTCAAATCATTTAGTACATGATAAATGCATTTTTCTTTTTAAATAAGTTTTATTATTATTCTATTATAGCTATCCTAATTTTCCCTCCTTGTCTCTCCTCCACCCATCCCACTATTTATATTTTCTATCATACTAACAACTGGTCCAGCCATTCTTTTGTGTATAGGCTGCATTCATGACTGAACAGAAAGTTACACTATTTGAAAGCTCATGCAGTTTTGCAAGGGGAAACAAGGGAGTTCTTGAAGTAATTTGATTTAGGAGCATCTAGTCTATGAAGTCAGTATATAACAAATGTTCTCCTTAGCCCATTCTCACATCTGATTTCTAGAACAATGAAACCATGAATCCAATATATTTCCAATTCATAAATATATCTCTTATTAAAAGAAATAATTAGGGCCTTTTGTTTTTGTTCTTCTTCAGGCCATAATTGTTATTATCCCACCAAAAAGTTTAAATTTATGTTCTACTAAATCCATAGAAACACTAGAAGCAAACAACTTTCCTTTTTTTCTATTTGTATTTATTAATTCTAAAAGTTATTTTCTATTTGGATATTACTACATACATCAGTCTTTATAAAAAGTGGCTTACATATTTGATTTTTGTTAATACTCCCAATAACCTGGCTAAAAAGACAGCATTATCCTCTATTTATGCATAGGGAAACTACATCTTTGATAAGTTAAGAGTTTGTCTATTATCTCAGGATTAGTGAGCTTCAGAACTGGAATCCAGCTCCAGGCAGCCTGGCTCTACCAATGAACCATGGCATCTCCTCACTGACCAGTCCTTTCCATTTAAACTGTGTAGTTTGTTTTCTTACTTTTATTGATCTAAACTATCACCCTTAATTGCATGTAGATATAATTATGTTTTCTTGAACTTACTGATTAACCACAACACATAAGACCTGAAAATACTAAAACATCTTTTTCTAGTCATGCATCTGACACCTTCTTACTAGACCTGGATATATAACATTGGAAATGCCTTTCTGCAATAGAATCCTGTCCCAGAGAGCCACATAGAGAAGCAGCTAGAAGATTATGAGTAATTACCTCCAATTGTTTAATGCTCCCTGCTCAATTGAAAGTCTGGGGAAAAATAATTACATTTTTGTTACTTTTCTTCCCTTCTCCTCTTTCCCTCTTCCTATCCCCACATTGTACCTTACTGCTACCAGAGAAATTATTTATTAATTAATGGGCATAGTTATTATTTTCTGTATATTACAAAAAAAATCTGTGCACTAACCACTCCAGGATTGGCCTATAACATATTTAAAGTAGATTATTGAAAATAATTTTATGCTTCCCTGGCTGGTGGCACAGTGGATAAGGTGCCGGCCTGCAAACCCAAAGGTTGCTGGTTGAATTCCCCAGCTAGGGCACATCACCAGATTGCAAGCCAGGTCTCCAGCCAGGTCCATAGCTGGAGGCAGGTGAAAGGCAACCATACATTGATGTCTCTCTCCCTCTCTGCTTCTCTCCCTAGCCTCTCTAAAAATAATAAATAAAAATCTTTTTAAAATTTAAAAAATAATAATAATTTTATGTTTTTCCTTTTAATAAACCAGCCTAAGTCTCAACATTATTTTCTAGCTGTAAAATTATATTTTTACATGGCAGACTCTGATGGTTAGCATTGCTCTTTGATGATTACTATACGATAAATTCTTTTTTACAACCTCACATCATCATTACTGCTATCAGCACCATCCTCCTAGGCAAATAGAAGCCTTGGGTGAAATAGAGAAAAGATTTTGCAGATGGAAAAGCAAATGTTAAATTACATAAGTACTTAAAAAAAGGTAATAGTGTATAGATGTGAAATTAAAACCAACATACATAAATATATGTGTGAAGTGATGAAAAAAGCAAAATTAAATAGAATCTGCACATAAGGCTTCACAGAACATTAAAAATAATAATATAAAATGTGCATGTACTATTGGGAGATATACTATATAACATTTTTCCATATTTACTTAACCAGATGTATAACTACTATTTTATATAACTTTTATAATATAATAGTAAGTTAAATAATATTATAAAGATATACTTCTGGAACTTAATGTCAGTTATTCTAATAATCAAAATATACATTCATAGGCCCCAGCTGGTGATACAGTGGATAATGTGCCGGCCTGTTAACCCAAAAGTCACTGGTTCGATTCCCTTATCTCTAAAAAATAATGAATAAAATTTTTAAAAATATATAAATTCTTGTTTGCCTGATAAACAACATTATTTTTCCTGGTTATATGTATGTTGGTTTTATATTAAAGTTTTCAGTAGATTTTAAAAACTGAACATTTATGGAAAAGAACAGAATGATTTCTAAAATGTTAGAATGCTGTTTTCTGTTATATGTTAATCTTCTAATGTACATTATCATTTTATTTTTAGTCATATTTATTTGGTTCAGCCATATGTTTGAAAATAATGTCTTCAAATTATTTTAATCATTTTTTAAGTTCTGTAACCCTGTGAATCCCATTGGATTCACTATACTTTATAAAGATAAAATATGTGAATTACTTTAGGGTAAATTAAAATAATAGCAGACGTCACAATTAGAAGCTATTTTTTTTTCATAAAATGAGTGATTTGTAACAAATGAAATAAATGTGGTTATAATATTTCAGCATTCTAAACTAAACTAACCTCCAAGTGTTTTACATGGACATAGAAAGTAAACCATCTTAATTATTATTAAAATTCTGTGTAAATATTGACTAAGTCTGGCCATGATGTTTTATATTCCTATTAGACATTATATACTTTGAAGGACCTCATGTGCTGAATATATATATATATATATATATATATATATATATATATATATAAATTACCTGTCTGAAACTATATATAGTTTCAGACAGGTAATTTACAAGAATCATGGATTGAATGCCAAACCCACTGATAAGCTAGGATAAAATATCATTATTCTTTGGTAGGTTTTATAAAATAAAATCTATATTTAATAAACACAGCTATTTTGTGATTGGTTTGTACCTGAAAAGTAAATGAAAATTGATTACTTACGGGCAAGATATTAAGAAGTGCCATCAGCTGTTTCTAATTTGGAAAGTGTTTTCAACTAATCTCTTGAGTCTACTTAAAATTCTTCACACTTGGAAAACCACAAGTTTTCCTGAAATCAGGCTGGTTGGCTACAATGAAAGAGTTTACGAGGTATTTGTGGTATTTGTCTGGTAATTCGATAAGGTGTAAAAAAGACCCTGCAATAATCTTTAAAATGCATTTACTCAGTAACAGAGATAAATTTAAAATAGCATATAGTGAGCAACTTAGAAATGTAGTCAAACAACATTTCATAGAATTTTCATATGTGTCTAAATCAGCATCTTCAGGAATTATAAATATCTCTTTATCAAAATTAATGCCCACCATTGTAATTTTACATCAATAAATAATTTGTCCCATTTTTAAATAAAGTGATGCATGTTTACAAGTTTATTATCAGCTTGACAGCCCTACTAAGCAGTCAGCAGAGAAAATTTGACCTACGTGAGACGTTCTTTCAATCATATATATAACTGGACTTAAAAAAAAAGTCATCAAAAAAGTATAAAATCAAAAACCAATTTGAGGGATTTCTAAAAGTCCAACTAAGAAAGGCCAAACCTATGTGAGGAAGACAATCATTCTACACATTATATTTTATGAAATTATGATATGCAATTTATGTTTAAATATTTCTAATTTATGATAATACAGCTGATCTAATTCCACTATTTTATGTGAGTCAAAACATATTACTTCTCTTATAATTATCTGTAAAATATGTTTATGTACTTTGTGTGACTATATTATAGTTTACAGTAATATAAAATATATTTAGTATGATACTATTTGGAGGATATATCTGCAGAGATATTTATTATAAAGTAAACTATAGGTATTTATAAACAACTTTCAATTTCTAAGTGAAATTTGGAAAATGTTTAAATTTCTGTTTGGCATTTTCTATGTTTTTTCTACTTTTTTATTAGTGTGTCATTTTTACAAAAGCACATTTTGTCTTAACTCATTTCATTGACATTCATTCCAAGATGGAATAGTGACTATTTACTCAATGGAATACAACTTGGCCATAAAAAGAATTTCTTCGTGACAGCATGGATGGACCTGGAGAACATTATGCTAAAATAAGCCAGTCAGAGAAAGACAGATACCATATTGTTTCACTCATATATGGAATCTAATCAACAAACTGAACTAACAAGGAAAAATGGGGACAGACTCATAGATGGAGAGCAAATGACAGACAGCTAGTGGTGGGGGGAGGTTACCAGGTAGAGGGATTGAGAATAAGGGTTAAAGGAGTCATGGACATGGACTACAGAGTAGTGACTGAAGAGGGGAGAAGGATATAAGGGAATTAAATGGTAATGGAAAAATATATGATAAAGAATAAAAGAAAATGAAATGAAAGTGACTATTGTACTAGCAGATTAGTTAGTAGCCCTATGAAGAATTTGAACTGATTCGAAGCTGGACTTCAGTCTTTGCAAACTCTTATCTATTTGTAATTTTCTCCCATTCCTAGAAGGTAGCTAGCTCTTGAGTTCCTAAAAGGAAGCCTAAGGCGTTCACAGACTTCTTTCAACCTTGCAGGCCCTGAACTCCCATTTATGTCCCCTCAGACTTGGGAGGCTTCTAAGTCTTCCAGCTTCTCTGCTTTTCACCTTTTGCTTCTGCTCAGATTCCTAGTTTCTTAGATTTTATCTTTGAATTGGCAAATACCTTAAGAAAAAAGTAGCTTCAAAAAGTCAGATTCAGGACTTTAGTCTTCCGTTTTATGGAGAATGTTGAACTCACAAGTCTTTGAATATTTGGTAGCCTTCTGATCATTTTAAATAACTATATTGAACATTTTGTCTAGCCTTTCTGGTTGTTATCAGTGAGAGAATTGGTTTAAAATAAGTGGGACTACCACTGCCAATTGTAGCACCTGCTCCATTTTAAAACAAAATATTCAGCATTTGAATAAGAATTCTCTCTTCGTGTTATCCTTCTGCTTAATTTTAAGAATAAATTATTCATTCACAATGTTTTCTGTATAAATGCCAATACTGGGAAAGATTTTTGTGTTAAAAATTCAAAAGCTTTCCTAGGAACTCTTAACTATTAAGAAGGTTAGAGTCGATTTATTTTTATTCTTAAGTTTTTGCTTTAGTCTCAAATTGTATCAACAAAATAAAAAATATCAAATACATATTCCATTGGTAAGTTTGTTTCTAATTTTAAGGATGTACTTTTTTTAAACCATTAATAGATATTGTTCTGGTCTACATAGTTTCAAGTTATTTATTCTATGAACTGGAGAAACAAAACTTAAAAAATATTTTAAATCATATCTCCTGTATAATATTAATTTATTATTAAAAAATCATAACAAAAAACAAAAGAGAGAATTGACAAATACAGTGCATGAAAAATACATAAATAAAGTAAAATGAGTAAGTTAAGAGGCTCTATACTCAATCAGGACCATATATAGCTTATATCATTAAAGGTAGAAATTATTATTATTTATAATAGCAAAGGAAAAACAACATGTGTCATGAGCAAAGTGGTTGCATGCTAAAGGCAAGTTCATTTTTAGGATACTAGGTGCAATTATAATTCAATATTGAATTTTTATGGCCTTGAAAAATTGCCCATTTATCAGTTTAGGTGGGAAAAAATAGGGTTGTTATGCAATCATTAATAATGATATATAAAACTAGAGCAATTATAACAGAAAACATTTATCCAGCTTCTGCTTTCAACAACTATATTTTCTGATACTTTATTATAGTTTTATATAATACATAAAAACTTAAAATATTGCACAGAAAGTTTATTATCATCTAGGTGGCTATTATGCATATGATAAAGACATTACTCATAAAATATGCTTTAAAATGTGTGTGTATATATATATGTATGTATACTATATATAAATACTATATATATATAATTTTATATGTGTGTGAATATATATAGTATATATATATATGCCATATATCTTACTGGATAGGAATGAATTTTTGAAATGCTCTATTAAATACAAAACTAGATTCTCAGTTTAAAAGATATATACCATAATATGAATGACCAATAATACATGATGAAAATATAATATTAAATTTGTAATATTTCCCTATTCATCTTCATATGTTCATGCAAATATTCATCTAGAATGTTAGCAGAGGCCTAGCTGTACCTGAAGATTGGTATTAAATGGAAAAACCTAACCTCAATCACTTCTTCTCCGATGTTACCAATTTATATAGTAACTTTTTAAAAATTGACTATTTAACTCAGCCATAAATAGTTTTAAATCTGAATTTAATTTTTTAATTTTCATATAAAATATTTTAGAATGTATAAAGTACAACCTTAGAGAAAGGTAATCCATATATATGTATACATTGAAATATTGGAATATAGTTAAGTGACTGCCTTCATGTTTCCTTTAAAAATGTATATCAGCCCTGGCTGGTGGCACAGTGGATAAGGCACCAGCCTGCAAACCCAAAGGTCACAGGTTCGATTCCCCAGCCAGGGCACATAACAAGTTTGCAAACCAAGGTCTCCAGTCAGGTCTGTGGCTGGAGGCAGGTGAAAAGCAATCATACATTGGTGTCTCTCTCCCTCTCTGCCTCTCTTTCTAAAAATAATGAAATAAAATCTTTTTAAAAATGTATATGTTCACTAAATGGTTAACAGTTTATTATTTGCATTAATGGTTCTTAGTCTAGATGTGTATATGTAAACACACACAGACACATAGCAACACACCTTTCAGCATCTTTTAAGTGTAAACTAGAGTTTATAAGTTCTCATACAAAAGTATGTTCATGACAGTTGAAAACTAATGCTCCTGAGCTGCTACAGGCAAAATTAATGTTGAATATATTTGCATGTATGTGTAGATATCATGTTATCCATGTTGTCATTCTTTAGGATATATATTTTCAACTTTTACTCATTCTGGCATTTACTAATTTCACTAAGAGGAGATGTTTTAAATTCTCCTCCGATTCTATCTAACACAACCCAGAATTTTACTTTCACTAGGTAGATGGCCAAACATCCAGAAACTAGTTATGCAGAGAAAACTGAGCATTCAATGGAAAGAGACACAATGCAAATTGGGCAAGGTATTGAGTCTAGGAAAGTGACTAGGTACTATGCATTTGGCAAAGCATATTGAATTATAAAAATAATAATTAAATTATTTTAAACATTTATGAATGAAGAGTGAAATTTTTCTGAATATATTAACAAAGAGCAGGTTAAATGAAGATTTTTAAATAATGCTCAAGTTAAAGTTTATTTATCTAAGTCTTAAATTAAGAAATCAATATACTTAATTATAATCTTTGTATTATACACATCATGCATTTAATAATTCCTTAGTATTATTTTATTATTTTAAGATTCTGAGAATATGAGTGAAAGAGCCTTCTATGTTTCACATTTTATTTCCCTGTAACATGCACAATGAATTATGCATAGATTCATCAGGCTTGATCAAAGTTACAAAAAGCAAAAAAAAATGAGTTCTCATATAGTTCAGCAACAATAATAATAATTGTATTATTAATATTTATTACATTCACATTTCCATGTGCACAAGTACTGTCCAAGAAATAAATCTTGGAAGTCTTATGATTCCAATTTAATAGACAAAGAACCTATAATTGGAGGAAATAAAATAACTTGCCCAAGGTAATTTTGCTTGTTAAAGATAGATTCAGGATTTTTATCATGTATTCTCCAATCCAAAATTTCAGTTGAAACATATCTAAACTTCTTCAATTTATTTTCTCTTTTCAACATCATTAATTTTTGAGTTGGCAACACATATCATGGAACACATTTCAAAATACTAAAGACTGTCTACAGCCTGAAATATATTTCCATCTTAAGTTTGCAATCCAACTTCACAATCCTGTTTCCTGGATCAAATCCATCTTTTGTAGAGATTGCTTCTTGTGTAATTTATGCAATCTCTTATTGGTCGAAGTTGATATATATCATATTTAAGCTGGTTTTACTCCTTTTATGTGTTTTTCTTGTTTGGACCATTTTTCTGTTGGGTGTTTGGATGTTATAGCATTGATTTAGTTCCTCTTTACAAGTAAGAAAAATCACTCTTTTACCTGTGATTTCAGTTAGAAATAATTTTTTTACAGTTTGTCTAATAATTTTGATTTGTTTACATTTTTCTTCTAGGATATTTTAATGCAATTTATATGTCAATATTTATGTCAACATCCATTTGTTTATATAGCAAATAACCTGTACCTTCTTTTAATGGTCATATAGCACTTTTTAAATTTGACATACATTCCTAAAGTTCTTTTCTGCATAAGGTGTATTATTCAAAGCTTTTCTTTCCTCAGACAGCAATCTAAATTTATTAACATCATTCATTATACTAATTAAAATATCACCTTTATCATGCATTTTTTCTGTATTTTTATTGTTGACACTAATGCAGATGTCCCACATGCACTAATTTTCAATATTTTTTTGGCCTCTTAATTGGCTTTTCATTTGCTTTCCATTTGTCTGTATGCCCTTTAGATACCCCCAAACACTGCATTTCATTAATGATAGTATATAATATGCTTAAATATATAAGAAACAGAATATTTAGTCTATCATGTCATTGTCTTTTAATTTAAATTTTTTTCTAGATATTCTTGCTTGACAATTTTTTCTCCAAATTAATTTTAGAATAATTCTGTAGTTTATTATTCACCTGCCTTCAGCTAAGGACCTGGCTGGAGACCTGGCTGGAGACCTGGTTATGTGCCCTAGCTGGGGAATCGAACCAGCGACATTTGGGTTTGCAGGCCGGCGCCTTATCCACTGTGCTACCAGCCAGGGCCTATATATATGTATTTAAAAAAACAAAAGTCCACACACTTTATAATATTATTGCAGAATACATTTCTTTACAAAAAAATAAAGAGATGTTCTATATAAAGGTCATGTTCAATGCAGGGCAACAGAATGATCAATCTAGGATAATCATAAAGAAAGAAGTTATTATGACTTAGAAGAGTAAGTCTGAAAAATAGAAATCTCTTAATTAGCAGACAGATGCTGTTTCTTAAACAACAAACACAAACAAATAACTAAATAAAACCAAACAAAAATAAACAAAAAAGAAACCCATAGATTACTGTAGTAGTAAAGTCTCTAAAATGGAAGAGGAGAAACCATGATGTAAATCCATAATTGACTGCTAGTTAACCCCTCCAATGAGAAAAATACAGCATATGCTTATGGATGTAAGCTATAAGATGATAACTAAAAGGCAACCATACATTGATATCTCTCTCCCTCTCTGCATCTCTCCCTTCCCCTCTCTAAAAATAATAAATAAAATCTTTTTTTAAATGCTTAAAAATAAGCCTGTTATTAGAAATATCTAAATTTAGCCAAATCTTATTGAGAGAATTTTTATACCACTATTCCTTATAGGTAAATCAAATTCAATGACATATTAGGAAGAATTCTAACCTTATAAATTTAGTTTCAAAAACTTGTATTCAAATTCTGCAATCATTATTTCACAGATTACATGAAACTATAAAATGTGCCATATTTTCAGTCTGTATTATATGTTTAAATGCATTATATAAGATACCTATGAGTGTATATATAATATGTGCCATAAACCTATGCCTGTTTGAGAGAACAAGGAAGGGCAGTTGCAGAAACAATGATTCAATGAGATAATTTATATAAGAATTTTCATGAAGTGTGGATATAAACCAGATTATTATTTTTAAGGACAATGAAAAAAATATCATGTGAACATAGTGAAGACTTTCTATATCCCAAGAGGTACACTTAAATTTGCTCTTGGCATTTAAAAATATTCATACTATCCTCAGGATAGAAAGTTGTCAATGTTCAAGTTAGAGGTAGACAGGTCAAATTTCCAAGACACAATCAATGTATAACATTTAGTTGTGTTTGAAATCTAGTTATACATTTTGAAATAATTTTTCAAAATTTTATCTTATTAAGTTGTATATAAGAGAATGTATTTCATGAATTGATTTTTCTTATTTTTACTAACAAAATTATAATAAAATAATACCCTTGACTGAAAATAATAAACCACTCTCATTAATTCTATAAATATTTAGTTGAACATTTAACATGTGTGAGGCATCATGAGACATTAGATATAAAACACAGTTTTACAAGCAAGTCCTTGCTCTCCTAGAATTTACATTATATAATTGTTGTCAGAAAGAAAAAAACTAACAAATAATTCCTATGCCAGATAGTTGATATGTTATGCGATGTAAAATAAACTGAGAGTGATGAGCTAAGAAGTACTATTTTAGAGGGTATTATTTTGAAAATCCCTTCAAATAAGGTGATACTTTAACAGAAACCTAGCTAAAGTGAGAAATTAGGCAAAATATGTAGATATCTAGGGGAAAGGATAGATAGGCTTAGGGGACATTCTACAAATATTTTTGAATTCCAAATAAGTGTAATGCCCACTGATTGAAGTATTATGGAGAAAAGCATGATCTAGTTTAGAGACAGTGTTCCATGAAAAAATATTTGTTATCAAAAATGTCTGGGTAAAGTCAATGAGAAAAATATCACAGACTTTGAAGGCTTTAGCATTTCCATATAGAACAGAGAACTCTTTTCACATTTATTTGTCTCAGGGAAAGTTTTGAACCTTTGAGGGACCTTTCTCCAAAGGAAAGACTTGTGTCTTGTTCACTACTGAAGCTCTGGACAAACAACTGTTATTTAATTTGTGTTCTAAGGGGCTTTGTTGAATGAATGAATGAATAGATAGATACATAAACAGATGGATGAGAAAAATGTAACAATATCTTTAAAGATGCATAATGTTTGGTGGCAAGGAAGTAATCAAGAATTCCAAGTAAGGGGACATTACAGTGATGGAAGATACATAGCAGGTTGAATTGAGGTTAACTATGTGAAAAGCAGAAAAATAAAGAAAAATCTTGCCCTGTCATTTAATGGTATTGTGATTTCATCTTTAAATATCACTAGTAAATGTAAGAATACAATGAAGGTCAAAGATGGGGAGCAGCTTAGACAAGAACCTAGTATAAAGGAACCATGGACATGGACAACAGGTGGGATTGACTTTGGGGGGAATGGGTGGGTGGGTGGGGGGACAGAGGGGAGCAAAAAGGGGATGGATGTAATACAACAACAATAAAATTTTAAAAAAATAAAAAAAAAATTAGAATAAAAAAAAAAGAATACAATGAAGGTCAAAATAAATATATAGTTGGTATTTTATCTAATGTTTATATGGACATAAGAATGCAGTAACACTAGGGTGAGACTATTGTAAATTAAATAGTTCAATATACATATACATTTTTTTTGAGAACAGATATAATACAACCTATGTGCTTATTGTTTCATTCTATTAATCTAATAACACTCCCTGAAAATTCATTTTAATTTAAAATTAAAATTAATAACAAAAATGAAGAATCAAACAAGTTGCATTCTTTTCATTTCCTTGGGCTATTTTCCAACTACTCTTGACAAAACTCATGTAATTTTTAAAATAAATTTATTTATTTAAAATCATTTATAATTTTAAATATAAATTCATCTTTCTTTGAATTTGTGTTATTGTTATATCTTAGCTGGTACTGTGTATATGAGATATAATAAAATGCATGTCCTTAATTAAACAAATATTATAAACAATTTTGATAAAAAGTAGTAAATATAAAAAATAGTCTTTTAGTAGTTATTTTGTAAATTCAATTTATTTCAAATAAAATCTTTTAAATATATTTAAAGTTTTTATGAAAACCACTACAATATTTTTGAAATCAGATGTTCTTAATACATTGGCAAAAAGTAGTGTCAAAAAATATGTATATATTTTCAGAGTCTGAACATTTTACTAGCTCTTACTTAAAATGTATTCAATAGCCCCCTGTGGTTACAATATCTTAAATGATTTCTTCAACAGGAGATAAGAATAATATCGAAATAAAGTGTTTACTATTCAGAATGTTTCTTTAGAGATGTGAACATTTCAATGTCCAAATGTTAGATAATAGTTTAGAGGATATGGTTGGAGGAGCACAGTGCGTGAGTTCATATTTGTGAGATTCTCTGGTCACAGTTGTATAACTAAGTAATTCAGCATTCTAGCTGATTTCAATTTTGTTTTGCAAACAAGTGAGCAACTGGGAATTGCAGTATATCTGGTACTTAGGTGAAATTTTAAGGAAAATTCTTCCTCATATTTTAGCTGATAATGGATGATAAAGGCTGTCATTGGAGTATCGTTTAAGATTGGAAGAATCTAATCCAAACACAGACAAGATAAGCTAGTCCTTGTGTTAAAGACACTTCATCTCTGCAGGAGTCTGTGTTCTTTCTCTTTATGTTATCAATTTTTTCATATTTCATATACAGACTGCAGCATCCATTACTTCTAAAGTGAACATTATTAAAACTTCACTATTTTTAGCTAGGACAATAATCAGAGCTTAAAAACTTTTAATAGATAAATAAAACTTCATGGGATTATTGAAGTGTGTGCTTTTTAATGTAAAATATGTATTAATGAGTTATTTTGACAAAAATAAAGTCAGAAATGTTAATTGTGGTTTTAAATAAAATTTTTGAGAATATGGTAATTTGATGGTATATATTAATATTGTTGTAATCTATTTAATAACATAACAGAAGAGCATACTAGCAAGCCAAAATTAAAACAAGCAAAACCAAATGAAACCTAAATGATATAGTGGTTTCATTCTTTTAGAAGGAGATAGTTTACTTACTTGTGTTGTGTTTGGTATATTATATAAGAACACAGATTAATTTTCATTGGAAAAAAATAACCTACTTCAAAAACTTATCATCATAAAATGACAGTACATGAGCCAAAACATCAACTCACTATAAGATAGAATCTATGAATTAGAAAACTTAAAAATAAAACTGTTTACTATGTAAAATTTATATGTTGCACCTAAAATCTGGATATTGACAAAAAATATTTTCTAAACCTGGAAACTAATATCCATTAATTTAATTTTTCCTATAATTATTATTGTCACTTAAACTTCTAAAGTGTGATTGGATTTTGATCATTTGAAATTAAAAATGTGTAAAGTTTTCTGCATTGTTTTAATCAGAATTGTAAAATATACCCACAATTTCATATTTTAATTTAATCAATTATAAAATGGTATAACACTAAAAATAATAGCAATATTCTGACTCTAATTTAAACTGTATGGTTTTCTTTGGCTGTATTGAATTAGGTCATTATATATATATATATTTTTTCTTTTTATTAAGTGAAAAATATAAATGCTCATGATCATAGAAAATATATGTCAAAATGTCATAGGTACTGAGATGGTAATAACAGAGTGTATAAAATGCATCAAATCTGTTTTGCTGCTTTACTTAAAAATTGAAGTTCTGAAAGTTTTTATTGAACATGAATCTGTCTCTCACAGTTCTGAAAGCATTTGACATTTTCTGTGATTTGAAATCTATTAACATTTTAAAAACATTTCTTCCCAAAGAAATTACATACAAGTCTGTCCCAAAAGTATTGAGCACAAATTATTTTAATTATATCAACATACTGGCTCGATGCTTTCAGAGCAGGCCTCATATATGACTCTTCAATATAAAAAAATAATAGCTTTGGAGATGACCTAAATGTAGTGCTACATAAACTTGTTACTTTCAATACATAGAAATAAGTTCCATGATGAACAAAGTAGAATAATTGTTCAAAATTTACTTTTATAATATCTAAGTGTTTTTATCCTTTTTTATATATTTTTTATTTTAATAAAGAAAGGAATTAACTTTTATAATTGAAAATTATGGGATCTAAACTTCAAGTACATTATGCCAAACATTGAAGTTTCACTGAGACAGACTATCCTCAATAATATGGGTTATTTATCTTAGGAATTTTATCTATGTGATAACCCATCTAAGTTCTAATAGTGTCAACTATAAACAAAAACAACAGACCTTTGTGACAAATACCATTTGTGAATCTGTCCTGTTACCACCAAGTCATTTTCATGTTTGAAATTTAGAAGTTTGACTTTTTCTTTACAATGCTGTTTTTCTTTTTTACGTAATTACAAAGCTTGAAAATTATTTATGATAAAATCTGTCAATATACTATTATAGATACACAAATATACAATCTTTACACTTTTGGCATTCAGAAAAATAAAGTAAAAATAAGATATTTCTTTATTTTGAACCTTTATTTTGTACAATTATTTTTAAAGCAAGTAATATAGTATATGTACCAGATCAGAAAAAGTGTGATCTGTGTATATAGATGCCAAATACTTAAATATTGATTGATTCATTCATTCATTCATTCATCCATCAATCAGTCAAAATATATTTTATGAGCAACTATGTTTAACACATTGTGTTGTCTTCTAGGTATAGAGAGATAATTTATGCAAAGTCTTAATTCTAATAAGGCAGTGGTCTGGGGCATGAAAAACAGATAAAAACAAGTAACAATGATACCGTAAAAATGTAAATAAGCTATATTAGTAAACTATAGTTAACATCTATAGCAATGTAATGATTCTCAATTGCCAAAAAAATAATATACCTTTAATCTGTGGAATAATCCCACCTAGAAATATTCAGCATGAAAAAGATTATTGTAGATGTTCCACATCAGTACCAACAATAATATTGGCTACACTTTATCGAAAACTCACTGTGAGCTAAATTCTCTTCTACCCATTTTTAAGTGTGTTCTCATTGTTCAGGCACTTTTATTTATGCTATGGCAAGAGAAGGCACAGATAAATTTTATATTTTCACCTTAGTAACACAGCTAGTAAAAGATAAAACTGAGATTTGAACCCAAACAATCTGGCTATAGAACCCACGTGCTTAACTGATTTCCAATACAAAACAACATTGCTCAGTCATAAAAACAAAAATATATGACAACTTTCTTTTGGCATCCCATAGTTAGAAAACCCAGATAACTCTTTATACAAAGAGATCAGTGCTTAAGCTACTGGTTTCATACTGAGGAAAAGATATGTACCATGTAATGTTTTAGAGGCACATTTCATGCAATCAATATATAGTTATTGAATACTTGATATGTTCCAGGCATTTTTCTCTGCTTGAAGAATATATCAAAAAGCAAAAACAAAGATACATTTTGCTCCTGTGGAGCTTTTATCATCAGAAGCTTACATTCCAGTTAGCCTGTACTATTGCAGACAAAAAGAACATGATCAACCATCATGAGCTAATATAGATCTTTCTTAGTAACAATCTCATATATTTGCTAATAGTTTTGCACAGTCCTGAAATAACTGTTAAATTGCATGAACCCAATAGCCACTTCAGTAGTTTTATATAAATAAAAAGCAATTTAAAGCTCTGAAGACACAAATCTCTGAGCTTTAACCCACAAATATCTGCCCCACAATTCTTTAAAACCACCTTTTATTTATCCCCATCAGCTAATCAATTGTGCATTAGCTGCTGTGTCTCCATATTTGTAACTTATCTCCTTGTGTCTACTTAGTGATTGGGTTATCACCCTAAGACATCAAACGTCTCTATTCAAGGTAAATAGAGCCAATGGGATTATTGTGGATGACAAGCTATATAAAAAAGATTCATGTGTTTATATAGCTAAGTAGGTGACAAGATTCTGATAACTGAGCAGTGATAAGGTTCATGTACTGGAAGTTAAAATTAAACCAAAATTAAAACAGAGGTCTTAGTTACTGTTTTTTTGTTTTTTGTTTTTTTAATTGCATTTAAAAGCTCAAAGAATTCATGTGAGTTTAACTCTGGGCTTTCTTTCAGGCAACAAGGTACTCAAACTGCAGGTTGCCCTTCTGTAGTAGACTTTATAACTATTTAATCCTAATTCATGCTACTCTATAGAGCCCTAAGGTGACAATTATTTCTGAGTTCATTAGTAAATGGAAATCTGGTAAGATGACAAAACCAGAAGAGCTGTGTGTGTGTTTTTCCTGGCTGCCAGAAGAATCCCTTTTGGCTGATAATAATATGTCATTGCTAATCTACTTCCTATTTCCAACATGTATTTTCATTAACCCTTACTTTCTATTGTATCCTTTCTTCTGACATAAGATTTGCTTTGTATCCACAATAATTTTGAGTGACTCCATGGGAGGTTAAACTGATGAAATATATTATGTTACCAGTGTGCACAAAAACCAAAAAATGTATCTATCTAGATAGTTTATTGAAGAGAAAGAAAAAAATATCCTTCCTGATTTTAAGTAAACCAATTCTCAGATTTCCAAATATACCAGTAAACCCTGGAGGATAAAGGATCATGATGTCATGTGGTACAACAATCATTTTCTCTAAAAGATAAGAAAACATATGAAGAACCTTCCCAGACATTACTTTCTGCATAGGCTATAATAGTATAGATTGGGTCCTAGGGAAAAAAAAAAAAAAAACATGCTGAAGAATATATACACAGCTAAATGAAACATAAATAAAGTGCAGCGGCACTTATTTAATGGCATGCATATGCAAAGAAGTGTTGTCAAAGGCAGCACCAGTACAGAAAGAAGTCTAAGTCAGGGAGTCTTGTGCCAAACAAGACAACTTAAATTCAGCCAGTCAGCAAACAGGAAAACCTGTCAGTTTGCAAGGGGTATTTTGCTTTTCTTGGACAACATTGCTATTCTTCTGTTATAAATGAGATTACTTACCTTGACATAACAAGGTGCTTTAAACAAGGCACTTAGGGGAAGAAACATTTCTCTGAGTAACTCAAGGAAATTGAAACAGGTAAGATGGATAAGAGGAGAAAAAAACACAAACAGCTCATTGCTATGAGCAACAGATTGACATGCACTGACAAGACCGTGATGGAGAAAGTGGAGATATGCAGCATGTGGCTCTTAATGACCCAGTTTGACACACGGCTGGGCCAAAATTTAATTGCATTTAAAAGCCCATGTGGGGAAATCTCATTCTTGATGGTAAAAAAAATGGAATAAACTAAAGCTGGCTCATTCAACATAAAAAAAAAAAAAAAAAAACTCTTTCAAGTTATCACAGATGTTTTAAACAACAGAGATTCTATATATCTCATCTACTTTAAGTTTATATTTTATAAATATTAATGATATTAACAGTTAACATCTATTAAGCATTTACTAAGTTATAGGCATCATGCTTCATGTTTTTATATCTATAATTCTCTTAAAACTTCTATAATGTGAGCACTAAATTTTCCCTCATGTTAGAAGTAAAAAAAACTTTAATGCTTAAAGAAATTGTCAACTGCAAAAATAATATAGCTAACACTCACACAGCCTGGAAATCTGTGTCTTAACATCTCACGCTTAATTATCCTGCTAGCAAATGTTCCTTTGCACTACTGCACACTTCTCTTTTATCATTATCACCATGAAACTAATTTGTAGCATTGTAGTAATCTTTTTTCTTAAAAACTTAATTTTTAGCTTGATAGAAGCCTTTTCTCAGTGTTTTCTTATATTTTAATAGATACTTCTTATTACCGAAGATCAAAGGACAGCAATTCACATTTGCAAGACAACTATCAAGGCCTTCACATTCTCTGAGAGACGTTTACATTGCCTCACAATCAGTGTACATTATTTACTGTTGAATTATGATGGAATTCCTATGGTATCACACATTATATTTCACATTAAAGTCAAATGAGCTCATTGTGATTAATGTAACTACAGAGAATGCCAAAGAAATTAATAGCAATTAACTACTCATTGTAAAGGATGACTGATAATTGGTGCTATTAAACAAAAAAGGTAGATTTTAAGCAGTCATCATCATCCATTTGTTTAATGTCATTATAATGCTGATCAGAATGAGTTTGTTTGGCAGTCACATAGCCAGAACACCAAGGTCTTCCAGGAACCTGTGATCTCAAATTTTAGTAAAGAAATTTCCATGAAGTTGTTGGAATTCAGTTAAATGTGCATAAAAATGGCTTTCTTTTCAATATTTATTTACCTATCTGTCTATCTATCTATCATCTATTATTTATCTATATATATTTAATAATTATGATAGCAAATAATATACTTTGGTCATTTTTTAGAGCAAGATTTTTTTTTAAAGATTTTATTTATTATTTTTAGAGAGAGGGGAAGAGAGAGAGAGGCAGAGAGGGAGAGAAACATCAGTGTATGGTTGCCTTTCACCTACCTCCAGCCACAGAACTGGCTGGAGACCTGGCTTGCAACCTCATTAATGTGCCCTGGCTGGGGAATCGAACCAGCAACCTTTGGGTTCACAGGCTGGCGCCTTAGCCATTGTGCCACCAGCCAGGGCCTTAGAGCAAGATTTAATACAGCAAAAAGGCAATAGTCAAATAGTAAAACCAAAAGCTAAGCTATACTCTAAACTATTAAATATTTCATTATGCATTATGAGGCACATTCATTTATAATTCTATGTCATTTTAGACAGCCATATCTGCTGTGAATATGTAATAAAATATGAAAAAATATCATCATGTGTGCACCATGTATAATGGTGGATATTTTCTAAATATTGCAAAGGAATGGGTTTGTAACATTAGTAAGTTCTCCTTTTTATTTTTTTACCTTGACCAAAACAATGAGTTAAATACTAACCTTTTTGTGACTGTGACCCTTCTGATAGAGTAAGATGATTTTTACCTAGGAACAAAAATGGCACTTAAATAAGTGAATCATTATCATTCCCTTGGAATTAACAATTAATCAAGTCAAAAGCATAACTATCACTCAAAAGTTGAGTACTCATTGTGGCCAGAGAGAGGGGAAGGAAGGAAAAGAGGAAGAGAAATATGGATCAGTTGTCTTTCCCATGCCCCCAGTTGAGTACCTGGTTTATAACTCAGGCTTGTGCCCTGACACAGAATGGAACCAGGGCCCTTCATTCACAAACCAGCACTCAATACACTGAACCACACCAGCCGAGGCTCAAAATCATTTCTTGAACTCTAAGAAGGGTGAGGATCAATCATCATCTGATAAGTGGTGATAACTTGTATTGGAACCTGATCTTTATGACTTCTTAGTTCCACCATTTTTCTGTCAATGGATCCTAGATGGCAAAAGTGGAAGTGGAAGCTGCACTAACCTCCTCCCAGGACCAGTTTGGAACTACAGCTAAATTGTGGAGAAATCATCTGGAATAACCAACTGAGTATTAGCTGGAGAGAAGACTTATAACCATGGATAGAAAGAAGAGGCTGCTTCATTACAACGTGACAGGTCTCCTAGCACAGAAGGTCACACCCCAAAGACAGGAAGTCAAAGCAGATCCATCTAAGAAGCAGGAACAAACAAGAAGAGTCACCTAAAGTAGAAAGTCAAAGAAACAAACCCCCATCAAAATGAAAGGAGGAATCCCTAGAAAGATTGCTAAATGAAATATAGGCAAGAAAGCTATCAGACATGGAATGCAAAATAGTGATTATGAGCAAGCTTAATGAGTTTAGTGAGCTCAAATTAAACTACAAAAAACTCTAGGGGAACTACAAGAAACTTACTGGGAACTATACCATCATTAAAAAGGACATAGAAACTATCAATAAGAGCCAGGAGGAAATTAAGAATACACTTCCAAATTGAAGAATAGAATAGAAGGAATCAAAAGCAAACTGGAGGAAACAGAGGATCAGATTAGCAAGCTGGAGGACAATGTAGAACAAAATTCCCAGACAGTGCAACTAAATGAAAAAAGACAGAAAAAGTTTTAAGAGTTGCAAGACAACATAAAACATAATAATATGCATATTATAGAGATACCAGAAGGAGAAGAAGAGGAGCAAGGGACAGAAAACCTATCTGAAAAAGTAATGACAGAAAACTTCCCTAACTTGAGGAGAGAAAAAATCATGCAACTCTAGGAAGCACAAAAGGTCCCAATGAAGATGAATCCAGAGAGGCCTACTCCAAGACACATAATTAAAATGGCAAATCTCAGCCATGGCTGGTGGCACAGTGGATAAGGTGCTGGCCTGCAAACCCAAAGGTTGCTGTTTTGATTCCCAGCCAGGACACATAACCAGGTTGCAAGCCAGGTCTCCAGCCAGGTCTGTAGCCCAAGGGAGGTGAAAGGCAACCATACATTGATCTCTGTCTCTGTGTCTCTGTGTCTCTCTGTCTCTCTGTCTGTCTCTCTCTCTCCCTTCCCCTCTCTCTAAAAATAATAAATCTTAAAAAAAGAAAACAACACACTCATAGTAGGGGATTTCAACACCCCATTTTCAATAATGGACAGATCTTCCAATCAAAGAAATACCAAGGATATTGTGGCATTGAGCAAGATGCTAGACCAAGTGGACTTAATTATTGTATACAGAGCATTTCACCCCAAAGAAGCAAAATATACATTTTCTAAATACATGTGGAACATTTTCAAAGGTAGATCACATAGTAGGATGCAAAACAAACCTCAACAAATTCAGGAAAATTGAAATTATGTCAGGCATCTTCTCAAATCACAATGGCTTGAAATTGAAAACCAACCTCAAGGATAAAACTCAAAAACATTCTAATTCATGAAGAGTGAATAACATGATATAAAATAATGAATGTGTTGACAAAGGGATCAAAGAAGAAATCAAAAAGTTTCTGAAACAAATGAAAGTCAACACACAACAACTCATAACCTATGGGACACAGTGAGGTCAGTCCTGAGAGGGATGTTCATAGTGATACAGGTCTACCTAAAAAGGATAGAAGAATCTCAAATAAACAACCTAACCCTACAGTTACAAGAACTAGAGAAACAACAACAAACAAAGCCAGGAGGGAGTAGAAGGAAGAAAATAATTAAGATCAGAGTAGAACTAAGTGACATAGAGACTAAGTGAACATTTCAAAGAATCAATAAATCCAGGACCTGGTTCTATGAAAATATAGCCTCAGCAATCTTGAGAAAGAAGAACAAAGTAGGAGGAATCACAATGCCTGATATCAAACTATATTATAAGGCCACTGTAATCAAAACAGTCTGGTACTGGCATAAGAATGGGCATATAGATCAATGGAATAGGATAGAGAGCCCAGAAATAAACGCAGGTCTCTATAGTTAATGAATATTTGACAAAGGGAGCAGGAACATAAAATGGAGTAAAAATGGCCTCTCCAACAAATGATGTTGGGAGCACTGGATAGGGACATGTGAAACAATGAAACTAGATCACCAATTTACACCATACACTAGAACAAACTCAAGATGGATAAAAGACTTAAACATAAGCCATGATACCATAGAAGTCCTAGAGGAAAATATAGGGAGTAAAACTTCAGATAGCCCATGCAGCAATATTTTTGCCAATATATCTCCTAGGGCAAAAGAAATAAAGGAACAAATAACAAATGGGACTACAGGAAACTAAAAAGTTTCTGCTCAGTGAAAGAAAACATCAGCAAGATGAAAAGGAAACCAACCATATTGGAAAACATATTTGTCAATGATACTTTGGACAAGGGTTTGCTCTCCAAAATATATAAAGAGCTCAACTCAACACCAGGAAGACAGACAATCCAATTTTTAAAAATGGGCAAAGGATCTGAATAGACACTTCTCTCAAGAGGACATACAAAGGGCCCATAGGCACATGAAAGAATGCTCAACATCACTAGCCATCAGAGAGATGCAAGCTAAAACCACAATGAGATACCACCTTACACCTATCATAATGACCATTATTAGCAAATGAACAAACAACTAGTTCTGGGGAGGATGTGGAGTAAAGGGAACCCTAGTGCACTGCTGATGGGAATGCAGGCTGGTGCAGCCACTAAAGAAAACAGTATGGAATTTCCTTAAAAATCTGTAAATGGAACTGCCTTTTGATCCAGTAATTCCACTGCTTAGATTATACCTGAAGAATCTGTGAAACACCAATTCAACTGAACCTATGCACCCCTATGTTCATAGTAGTTCTATTTACAACAGCCAAATGCTAGAAATAACCTAAATGCCCAGCAGTGAATGAGTGGATCAGAAAACAGTGGTAAGTTTACACAATGGAGTACTATGTAGCAGAAAGAAGGAATGCCTATGCTTTGCAATAGCATGGATGGAACTAGAGAGTATTTTGTTTAGGGAAATAAGCTAGGTGGCAAAAGACAAATACCATATGATCTCATCTAATACTAGAACCTATTGAACAAAAGAAATGAGCAAAATAGAACCAGAGACCTGGAAACAAGGAACAGATTGACAGTGACCAGAAGGGAAGGGGAGAGGGGGTGAAGGAGGAAAAGAAGGAGAAGGGGGCTAGTATAAATGACCCATGGACATGGACATGGATGACAAGTCAGGAATTGACTGTAGGAGGGCAGGTGGGCAGGACTTGAGAGAGAAATGTGGGGAGGGGGGCAACTGTAATAGAACAACCATAAAAAATATTTTTTTTAAAGTATAGCTATCACTCTTTTTCAATCAGGTATCATTTAAAATTGTGGTATAAAACACATCATATAAAATCTACTCTATTAATACATTTTCAGTTGGCTGTAGAACACTTTTAACTGTATTCATATTGTTATACAGCAGATATCTAGAGCTGAATAGGTTAATTTCAACTTGATAAATGTTATATGGTTTTGGTTGCATAATATAAGTACTTTTCGAGATGAAATTCATGTTAGCAAAACCGGCTGGACTGCAACTTTTAATTAATTCAACCACTGATGAATCGTGCAAGCCAAAAAGTGAAGAAGATTGGATGTTATTTAAACGATAAAGTCCTAAGGTTTACAAAATTTAATACCTATCACAAAGTTCATTTCCATGAGTCCACATCACAAGTGAAATACAGCTGTTCCACTTTGCTTCCCTCAAATCGTTATTGACAAAGGAGACTATTCAGTGGCACCGAACAGATCAGTATTTGCTGAGCAACCTGACACTTCCTGGGAAAATACTATTTCTAAATTTGACATGATTCTTCATTACCCCAGCTTAAAAACTTCTGATCTCTTTCAAGCAAGGGATATTTCTAAAAGAATACTGTAATTAACTGAAATGATTCATTTAACTTTAAATGCTGAATTCGTTGTTTCTCAAGCAAAAGAAAAAAGGTTAACAGTCATATGACTCATCTCCCTGAAATTTTCTTTTGATTAGAAAAAAATGACATAAAGTACCTCAAAGAAAAATAAAATGGGATTATTCATGTATTGTAACATCTGTTACAAAATACAGTTAACTTAGTGATTTTTTTTTTTAGCAGAGCTGGGAGTGGGAAGGTGTGGGAGACATAGAGACTTAAAATTTTTCTGTGGCCGCAAATGAACAAATCAACTGTCTTTTACTCTTGAAAGAATTGAAGGGAGCTAATTAGTGCTGTACATTACCAGTTTTAAGTTACAGTCATGTGCCCAATAATGAAATTACAATCAATAAAGGAATGCATGCACAATGATGATATACCTTACATCCCAAGTGTGTAGTAGGATCCACCATCTAGGTTTCTATGGGTGCATACTACGGTTTTTGCACTATGAGGAAATTACCTAATTGTGACTTTCGAAAAATGTATCCATGTTGTTAAACTGAACATGATTTATTCCATTCTAAAAACCACTTAATCACACATGTAATATGAAGTTCCATAGAATTCTGATAGAAAATGTGCAGAGGGTGTAATATTGTGTTTTTCCTATTTTTTTAAACATGCTATAAAGTTCCTGAAACAATTCCTGGCACATAATATTCAGAAAACATTAATGTTAATCATATTACTGAATGATTTTCTAAATCAGGGTTCAACAAATTATAGCCCTTGGCTAAATCCAGCTCACATCCTGTTGTGTTTTTTTTTTTAAATAAAATTTTATTGAAACACAGCTACATCCATTTTAGGGGTTAATGTCATCTATGACTGCTTACACACAAAGATTGATTAGAGAAGTTCCTATAGAGATTTTATGGCTCAGAAAACCTAAAATCATTATTATCTGGCCTTTTACAGAGAAACTGTGCAAACTCCAGAATTCCATAAGGGCAATATTGGCTGTACCTTAATGAAGCTTCAGATTGATCATTTCAGAGATATCTCATTAGTGCCAATAATCAGAGGAAATGTAAGGAAAGACCAATAAATTGTTTAAGATTTAAATGCTCTGAAGAATGTATTAATGTAGAGAGTTAGATATATAATCTTTCTAATCTCCAATATTGAATTATAGTTTCAGTTTTGTCTAAGCATTACTTTACATCTAATCAATGATGCAGCACCTTTGGGAAATTTGGCATTTCTTAAATAATGCACATTTTTTCCTTGAATATCTGAATCCCTTTATGAGGTTCTTTCTGCTCTAAATGCCTGTTTCTCTTCTCCCCTGTCACACAAACAGTAGGCAGAAGAGCCAGTATTAAAGCTCACATACACGCCTTTAGCCCTAGGATTTTTTCACTGTAGCATGCTGCTCATCCTGCATAGTGGGCAATGGGTTTCACATAATCAATACACACACACGTGTTTGTGTGTGTGCAGTATGTACATCCTAACAGATACATCTATATCTATATATCTATAAGTATAGATATATGAGTGTATTCTGAATATATGCATATGTTTGCAATACAAATATATAAATACAAAAACAAATATAAAATATACATTGTAAAACTATAATATGTAGTATATATCATACATCAGTTATAAGTGAATTTGTGACTAGAATTACATATATATTATATATATATATATGCTCTTACATGTCAGTATTATTTTAGGCATTAGGAATATAGCACTGGGAATTTTAGTTGGTGATCAGTGACAGAAATACAACTTATATGGAAGTTTGGGGGCAGTTGTGAAGTTGGCCATGGAAGGTCCCCATGAAAAGATGATTTTAGAAAAAAGTCTAGCAAAAGGAAAGCTGTGGGCCCAGGAATTTTTTGAAGCTGATGATCCAGGCAGAGGTAAGGCAGGTAAAGAACCCCTGAGATGTGAAAATGCCAGCCTATGAACCCAAAGGTTGCCGGTTCAATTCCCCAGCCAGAGCATATAATCCAGATTGTAAACCAGGTCTCCAGCAAACTCTGTAGCTGGAGGCAGGCGAAAGACAACCATACATTGATGTCTCTCTCCCTCTCTGCCTCTCTACCTGCCCCTCTTTTTAAAAATGATGAATAAAATCTTTTATAAAATACCTTTAAAATTTAAAAATTAAAAAAATGTTAAAATACCTTAAAAAAAAAGAATCCCTTAGGTGTGAGTGTGGCTGGAATATTATAGTAGAATAAGAAGGTGAGCATGGTTGACTTCAAATAGTCTGACAATACAATTTGTTCACATCTCCTTGACTGGCAAACTTATTTTCGTGAAAGTTTCTAGGAAACACTATTTGAAAATTAATTCTGATAGCCATTCCAGATTTGTACAAATAGCATAGACATCTTTTCATTGGAAAAGACTTCTTTCTTTTTCTTTTTTTTTTTCTTTTTTTAAGATTTTATTTATTATTTCCAGGGAGAGAGGAAGGGAGAGAGGCAGAGGAAGGGAGAGAGGAAGGGAGAGGAAGGAAAGAGATATCAATGTATGGTTGCCTTTCACCTGCCTCCAACCATGGACCTGGCTGGAGACCTGGCTTGCAACCTGATTACGTGCCCTGGCTGGGGAATCAAACCAGTGATCTTTGGGTTCGCAGGCTGGAAGACTTCTTTCTTTAAGAAAATTACATAACTTCTGATGGATCAAAGGAAACAAAATGATTAAAAATACAGTATTCCATTTTCTTTATGGGGCCATACATTTAAATGTCAAGAAAGATCACTTGTGAATATGTTTTTGTTTCCTTTATAATTTTTTCAATTATTTTACTAATGATTTTTTCAATTAAGTTTGATTCAAATGTTCAAATCTTGTTTCCTATGATATGCCCTGTCTTATTTCAATTCTATAATGAATGATTATGCCTATATATTTCTGCTTTAAATCTCATGGAAATACTATCCTATGATTGTTCTAGATTTCATTTTCAGTGTGATTTTTTAATTTAAAAAATGAAAAAGAACCCCAAAGAATTATTATTTTAAACCTGTAGTAAAAGTGTGTCCCATCTGGACACGTGGCAGAACTATCTTTTCTGTCTTTTATATATTTTCACATCACTAAGTGTGTTGTGAATTTAATAATTTCACACAGTTCTCTTAAATATTCAGATAAAGGTTTTAAAGTAGTTTAAAATATTATGATAATTTTTTGAGCCCAGTGATTCTAGTGAAATTGGTGGTTAATCAGGACCAAGCAAAATAAAATTTCCATCGAGCTTAGTCATTAAATTGGAGACAATAATAACATGAACTTCATTAGGCTGCTGTAAGGGTTCAAGTTACTTCATTTTATAAAATGCATAGCATTTTGCAAGTCAAATATAGGTACTGAAATAGTATCAGTTGTTATGATAATGACGACATGATAATGACAAGCATAACAAAGGAAGATGAGAAGTTTTCAAAGTAGAAACAGTTTGCTGTTATAACTATTGCTTATAGTTTGCTTTTTAACAACATCTCTATACATTTATATTTCCTTAATCTGTGTCCTCAGGATGATTTTAATAAATTTTTAGAAAGCTGACAAAATCAGTTGCTTTGTTAATCATCGCTAATAAGAAGAGACAATTTTGGGGGTGTCCAATGAAAATTAGAAATGTCTGAATTTGTGCATCTCCAGAGAGATGAGTTTATTCATCATAACCAGTTAATCACTGTTCTCTACAGAATTAGGTAACTTCTGGCATAGAGGAAGACCTTTAGTTTTCTTACAATGAAGATTATTTTATCAGACACTAGTGAAATTTGGAAGTTAACTCAAAACTTTCTTTGAATGTGGCATTCATAATTGCATACTGATTAGTGTGGAACCATTTTCCCAGGTAAGAGAAAGCTTCAAGAAATATTTAGAAATTGACCCTGAAAAAGTACAATGGCCCTATTGATGGGCAGTATTTTTTATTTTATGAATTATTCAATAAGTGACATTAATGGAAATTCACTTTATAAATAGGATCAGTTTCTACTACTTCCCCATGCAGCCTCACAAGATAGACCCCTTCAAATTATCTCTGAATGAGGCACCATTACTGCCTCATCAATTGAGAAGGAAGGGCAAAGAGAGTAAAATATGTTAAAGGTGAATAAATTCAATCAGTTGGGCAATATAGAGTCAAAGAATAAGTATAAGCCAGAAGAAGGCAGTTTTGAAACTGATGATCCAATCATTAGTTTAATAGAATAGCCATTAAATGTGTGGGGAGTAGTTGTTTATTTAATCCCAAACATCTTTAAAATTTTTTTTAACTAAAATCAAAAGAAGTTTATCCCAGAGCCATACTTGTAAAAAGTATTAAAATATGCATTTTAGAGAAAAGCAAATCCAGTTGAGAACTGTATACTGAAAGGCAAGAAGAATAATGCAAAGATATAGGTAAAATTTGGGTTTATCTAAATATGAATCAATTAAACAAATCAGTTGATAATTTTGGCCAGTGTAAGATATGAAAGTGATGCACCACTAAAATATTGGAAGATAACATGTAAGTTTGGCTAGATGTAGGTGCCAATATTTTTTAAGCATTTTTAGCTCATTTTATACTGGAGAAGAATAGCAGAATCACTGAGAACAATTAAACTAATTGAAAACATTTTTAATTACCCTATCATGTGTATATTCAATTCTGATATTATCCAATGGATTTCAAATTTAATGTTAGTAAAATACCATTATTCAAAATGACATTCTAGGTATTTGCATTCACTGGTAAAATTTGTGCATAATTCAGAAATATAGTTTTAAAAATCTAATGATGAGTGTAATCTTTCAAAGGATTTATTCTTATATGAATTTTAATAAATTTGTAGAGGCAGGATCTGAATACATCTTCCTCTATATAAATCTAATTTTAGGTATTTTTTCTGTTTCTTGAGGAACTTTCAGTTCATAAATATATTGGTTTATATTCTGAAAGAATATAACCATTGAAAATATATTTATTTTTTAATTTATTTTTATTTTTTTTAAGATTTTATTTATTATTTTTAGAGAGAGGGAGAGAGACCTCAGTGTATGATTGCCTTTCAGCTACCTCCAGCTACAGACCTGGCTAGAGGCCTGGCTTGTAACCTGGCTATGTGCCCTGGCTGGGAATCAAACCAGCGATCTTTGGGTTTGCAGGCCAGTGCCTTATCCACTGTACCACCAGCCAGGGTGAGAAAATATATACAGTAATTATAATTTAATAAGATTTATAAAGTTGCTATTATTATTATATCTTAAAGCAAAAGAGCCATGCTTATAAATGACTATTTTCAGATTCAAAATCCAATCAGACTTGTAAATAATTATTTATCAGCCAGAGACTTGAGTAAACAAACTCAGCCCATATTAAAATCACAACATAAAACTTATTCAAAAAATGGTTAAAATACTAACATAATGAGTATAATTTAGACATTGTGCACATTGATTTGAATAATACATAACCTATATAAAGGTGCTTTAAATAGTTATGTGATGATGCCAAATTTTGTCATTGACAGAGAAATTTCAGACTAACTGTGATGTGAAAAAACTTTATAAAAGATTCATGAAAAACTGAGTAAAGGATTTCTGATGTGTAAGTCTGATTATTGGCAGAATCTAGACAACATTACAAGTCTAGAGCAATACATTTAGAACAAATACATTGAAAATATTTGATATTTTAAATAAGTTGTCATTCAGTAAGTGGGCAAGAGTACACAGTATTATATCAGTATAAATTAGGGGGAGAAAAATGTATTTTTCCTCTCTATGAATATGCTTCACTGCTTTTCTGGTCATCACTACAGAATTCTAAATGAACTAGAACTAGTAAATTGTGCACAGAGTTGGATCACAGAGGGTCCACATTGGCAACCCTCTGTCCAAACATATGCTGACACACCTGTCGCCATGTTATTTGTTCTTTAAACATTTATTGAGCATCTGCTATATCATGGCAGGTGTGCGAATAGTAATCATATGGAAATTCATAGTCTAATGGCAAGAAGACATGCAAGCACACTCTGATGGTGCAACACTTTATTTTTTAAATAAATTATGGCCACAGTGGGAGCCAAAGAATTGGATGTGATTAAGCTGCCATAGGAACATCAGGGGAACTTGGATTGAGGGTGTACCATTTTAACTAGATCACAAAGGACCAAGAGGAGTTTTATTGTTGGACAATGTATAAAGAGGAGTTAATTTTTGGCCAAGTCTCTCTCTCATACACACACACACACACACACACACACACACACACACACAGGTTCAGAGACTATGGTTAGAGAAAAATATGACAAAAATTTAAAAAAAAATAGTTTTGCTAACAAATTATGCAGATGTAGAGATGTAGCATTTGGACTTTGTTCTGTGAATAATGTTTACCCATTAAATATTTTACGCAAGAACTTCTATGATCAAAGTTGTTTAATAAAGATCACTTTGATAGCATTAAAGATGATTGACAGGGGAGAGGAGAATGGATATGGAGACCTGGCCTTCTCTATTATTTCTGTCTCAGTGAATGATATGATTTTCCCATATACTTGCTGAAACAAGAAACTTGGTAGACCTCTGTCTCTTCTCTCTCTTTCAATCCATCATCCAGTCCTGTCTTTGCCTTCTGAAGCCCAAATCTCTATAACTTTACTCAATAGAAAATGATTGCTTCTCACCTGTGATACAGTAATGATCACCTAAATGAGCCTCGTATCTTAATTCATGCCTTTGTCTTCCCCTGGAATGCATTCTCTCATACAATCATAGAGATGTAGTTAAAACACAAATCTTATCTAAAGAAAGTTTTTTACCAGTTCCCCTTTACACATAGAACAAAGTCAAAAATCTTTTCCATTTAATGCAAGGGCCTTAATAAACTGGTGCCTACATAAATTTCCTGCCTTAGACTTCAATCCTCTTTCCATTCTTTCAGTGACCTACTGTGTGTCCTGCTAAACACCATATAATCAATCACATTGTATTTAATATTTTGTTGTTTACTTACCTGTTTAAAATATCAAACAAAAATATAACAGACTTTTTGGCCCAGCCCAATACTTTATGTACTTTATTCAGTCCTCACAACAACTCTTTAATATCATTTACATTTTATACATCAAGGAACTAAATTGTATCACATTTAATTAAGGATTGTATATGGGAAAGAAAGTCTGGCCCCAAGGCCTGTACTCATGACTACCAGCTGATATTGCCTTTCCTAATAACAGGAGAGAGAACAGACTTTTAAAAACAAATAAATTAAAGCCTGAGAATAATTCCTAGAAGTAAGCCAAAGAAAGGCCTGGTTCTACAGAATATACAGAAATATACATTTAAGATTAAATTTAAGGTCAAAATCAAATAAGAAACCAGAAAATTATGAATAACACCAAGAAACAGATGTCATTTCAGAGAATGTTTAGCTCGAATTACACCATAGTAAGGGTGGTTATCTATTTCTTACCCCAGGAATTATTATCAATCTGAGTCATTCCTGCTGAAATACTTTGTTTCCAAGAGAAACCAACGGTAATATTAACCAGATGCTAAAGATACATATCACTATCAACAGATGCTACCTATGAGAGGAGAACAAAGAGTACCTGTGAGAGATACACATGACCAGCAGGGCACATAACCAGGTTGCAAGCCAGGTCTCCAGCCAGGTCTGTAGCTGGAGGCAGGTGAAAGGCAACCACACATTGATGTTTCTTTCCCTCTCCGCCTCCCTCCCTTCCCGTCTCTCTGAAAATAATAAATTAATTCTTAAAAAAAAAAGAAAAGAAAAGAAAGATACACATGGAAGTGCTAGTGAATATCTTGTCTGCTGTGAGTTATGCAAATAACCCCCTCTTCTAATGAATTTTCTTTTTAATTTTATTTTAGTATTTTTAGAGAGAGAGGAAGGGAGAGAGGCAGAGAAGGAGAGAGACATCAGTGTATGGTTGCCTTTCACCTGCTTCTAGCTATGCATCTGGCTGGAGACCTGGCTTGCAACCTGGTTATGTGCCCTAGCTGGGGAATCGAACCAGCAACCTTTATGTTAACAGGCAGGTACCTTGTCCACTGTGCCACCAGCCAGGGCTGAATTTTCTTACTCAAAGAAAAAAACATTAGCTCCCCAAACTAACATACAAAGAATAAGGTACTTTCACTGGGTCCTCAAGTAATTTATCGTAAGATTGAACCGAGTTCAGTTAGAGTATGACTCATTAAAATTTAGTTTTATTTTATTTGAAATGGACATTTGTTATTTGCCTCCCAAGCATACATTCCCTCTTCTGGCAACTGAAACGATAGGATGAAGATAGAGGGTGAGGAAGATGCCACACTTTCTCCACTATAGTTCTGAGTCTGATGGGGTTACACCTCCAGGCAAGTCCCGGGGAGGTAGAAGTCAGCATATCACATTGCAGAAATCTATAATGAATTGCAGGTTTTGTCAGGAACACTGGGGAGTTCCAGCACTCTTTCATTAGACATGAACCTCTAAGCTTATAGTCTCTCCAACTGCCACACAGTGCTGAAAAGGCAGAAGAAACAGGGCCAGAAGAGACAAAGAATCCGGCCTATGGATACCACTTAAATCCTTGTCTCCCACTTGCTGAAGTTTCATTTCCAATTCAAATTACTCAGTCAAGAAACACTCCTCCTTTGATTTTAAATCTTTTTTTTGTTGTTGTTAATGAAGCTTCATACAGCTTGCGATATAAGGAGTTCTCACAAAGTATCAACCTTTTCAATTAGTGTTTCAGACATTTTTACCAGCGAACCATTTCGTAAGAATTTACTTTGCTTGCTTGTTTGCTTGTCCACTCATAAATTCAATCATCCATTCCTTCATTTATTCATTCATCCATCAACCCATTCCTTCCTTCCTTCATTTGTTTGATAATTCATCTTACTTGTTTTTCACCTGTTATGATCATGGCCCTGCTCTGAACACCACAAAGTTCTTAAGGACATGTGGGCCATCAAATTATGGACAGTGTATAATCTAGGGGAGTGAGGTAAACATACAGCTTTCCCTCTACAAATGTAAGTCAGAAAAAAAGTCATTCAAGGTAGAAGGAATAAAGAAAACCAGGGAAAAGGTGGCATCAATATGCAGATTAAGGACCAGGTATGTTTTCCATGTATAGTGGTGAGGAAAGGCATTTCAGGGAGAGAAAACCAAGAAAAAAGTCTTGTAGTAGGAAGAATGGCGTCTGTTTGAAGAAAAACAAATGTTTCACGTTGGCTGCCTCTTTTGGCTGGAATTTTATGTCAATTTAAGAAGTCTGTATTGTAGCACATCCAGAAAAAGGCAAAGGTTTATTTTTTCCTCTTTTCTGGCATTTGCCCATAAATGAAGCTTTAATTTAAAAAAAAAAAAAAAACACACACACACAAAACTGTCTAATGCTTAAAAGTCTTTCTCTTTGGAAACAATTCCACAGTGTGGGTGGATTATAATTCCTTCATCCCACAAACAGCAAATTTTGAAAATGAAAACCTGACTTTGAGCTTTCACGATAGTGGTTGCCAGCTAAGTCTGGCTTGCACATGCAGAGAGCTCTCACTTCCCTGAGTTCATAAATAAGGAAGGACAAGAAGTCGCCACCACATCACCAGGAGGGCCACTGGGAGCAGTAGAAGGTATTTGAAGTTACCCCTGCAGAAAGCATCCTACTATGTGACTTGGCAAAAGTACTCAATTTGGATAGTATATTAAAATCGTTTTGCTTTCCAGTCACATAGCAAGCATAACATGTCTTGTAGCCAGGACATTGCTTTACTAAAGTGATGAGTTGTTGGCAGTCTTTATTGTCTAAAAATTATAGAAGTGTTAACTGTGTGTGAGACGAGATCTTAAATGACTCTTATGTGTCCTGCTTCAATATATTTGGTAACTGCTATCCAAAATAATTGTCCCTGGCTGTGTATGGGTACTTAAAATTATATTTATGTTAAATTTAAAAATATAAAATAATTAGCTCTACTTACCCTACTCACATTTTAAATCCTTTATGATTATGTGTTGCTAGCAAGTCAGTATTGGAAACACAGATACAGAATGTTTCCATCATTGCAGAAAATTTTATTTGATAGGACCATTTTATAACAACACAACAAACACTATGACTGAAAATTTTAGTAACGTGAAAACCACTATTCAGTGAGAAACTGTCACCATATTCAGAAAGGATGTTTCCTTTATGCTTGTTACACTTTAATTCTAATCTGGTTTCTTAAGGATGTATAAACAAAAAACTATCATTTATCAGTGTTTCATGATACGAAACATAGAGTACTTTACAATATTCTTATACATTGAACATCTTAATATGTACACTAACTCATGCTTCTTATTTTTTAAATATTTTATTAATTATTTTTCAGAGAGAGGGGAAAGGAGAGAAAAATCAGTGTATGGTTGCCTTTCACCAGCCTCCAGCTACTGATCTAGCTGGAGACCTGGCTTGCAACCTGGTTATGTGCCTTGGCTGGCAATGGAACTAATGACCTT
The DNA here is from genome assembly GCA_004026585.1 of Noctilio leporinus. Lineage (NCBI taxonomy): Eukaryota > Metazoa > Chordata > Mammalia > Chiroptera > Noctilionidae > Noctilio > Noctilio leporinus. The sequence continues at coordinate 71,357 of PVIW01006592.1, forward strand.
TGGGTTCTCAGGCCGGCACCTTATCCACTGTGCCATCAGCCAGGGCCTACTGAGCTCAGGCTTCTTTAGACACCAGATACATGGAGAAGAAACATAAATAAACCATAATAAACCATTCCTAGTGATTTCATAATAAAAGCCTAACAGAAACCTAGCAATGATTATAATTCTTTTAGCACAATAAATTATACATAGATGACAATAAATGCCTTTTAAAAATGTGAACGTGTTCCTTTTTAAAATGTGCCTTTTAAAAATGACAGGTTATAACTATAAAATAATAGGCTGCATCAAATATGATTATGGCTGTTTGTCAGACATTGATCAGCTGGCACATATTTTGCTATAAGTGCCTCATATAATGGCCAATGTATAATGGATAGTCAACAAATGTTAACTGAATGAAATTGACATGGTAACAAAGTAATATAAAACATCAACAAATTATCACTTTGTGGGCAGTTATCATGTCTGACCATCAAAACCATTGAGTTCAAATTCAGATGGTTTTCAATTATAGTTAGAGGTATTCAGAAAACAAAAACCTTGAGAAAGTTTTAGAAATATGTTAAAGGATGAAATTAAAGGTAATAACTTTAACATCCAGATTCAAAAAGAGTAATGTTGGGAATTAAGTATGTCAGCTCTATAAACTGCACATGATTCCTAGGTCTACTTTGTACAACAATTTCACTTGACTCAAACATGAATTTTGGAAATTTTTGTATATTTCATAATGAACAACTTTACTCTTGAGTGTGTTTTTAAATGTTTAAAACTAAAATAAAATGCTACAGTGCTTCCTAAGATAAATAAATAATATTTGGAAACTTTCTTATATACTATGAAAAAATTAAGCAATGATCAATTCTATACTGCTATAGTAAGTAAAGTTTTAATTAATTGTATAGATTTTGACTCATTTACTTAGCATTTTTAGAAAGCAAATGGGTGGAGGAAAATATTGTATAATTTACATTTAAATTACCAACAGAATATATACAATGAAGCTAATTAATAGACCATTTCTAACTATTATACTCTATTAGTCTGTAATTCTCATGCAGCAAAGCAGAATGAAGAATTCCATTTTTTTCTGCTTAACATTTGCACCACCTCTGCTAATAGCCAGCATAACTGCTGGTATCTTTTTTTTTTAAATATTTTATTAATAATGTTCAGAGGGAAGGGCAGGGAGGAAGGAAGAAAGGCAACCATCAGTGTATGGTTGCCTTTCACCTGCCTCCAACTACAGACCTGGCTGGAGACCTTTGGGTTCGCAGGCTGGTGCCAATCCATTGAGCCACACCAGCCAGGGGTGATGCTTTTGGTATCTTAAGTATAGAAATTTGGGTTGGCTAGAGTGCATTGAGATTTGTAAGTAAATCTATCAAGTTTACTAGAGCTGGCCTGATACATTAGCTATAGGAAACTCTGTAAGTGAAATGTCTGGTAATCCTGGAGGGTAAGAGTATTTGGCATAGTTTTTGCAATTTTAAATAAAGATAAAGAAGTATTAGCTGTATGAAGAAACACAATTCATGACTTGTGAACAAAGAAGTTATAAGATATACTTCGCACCATTGTTTCTTTTTTGTTTTTTGTTTTTGTTTTTTTAATTTTTTTTGTTTTTGTATTACATCCATCCCATTTTTGCTCCCCTCTGTCCCCCTCCCCACCCACCCATTCCCCACAAAGTCAATCCCACCTGTTGTCCATGTCCATGTGCACCATTGTTTCTTAAAGAATGTTCTTTAAAAATACAGGGATAGTGCAAATGTCATAAATAAATTTCATGAATTAATTTGTATTAATACATACAAATCTTTATTTTAAATAATTTAAGTAAAAATATTAATCAACATAAATCTTCCTGTGTACAAATCTATATCTATAGGTTTTATATAATACATTTTAGCTTTTTAATTTAATCCTTTGTAAGTTAATTTAGAATTGTTTCTAAATTTGTAAATTTATCTAAACTAATTTACTCCATGGAACAATGTTTCTTGATGACAAGGCTATGCCCTAATTTTCTACCAAGCAAAATATCACACATTCAATAAACAGTTTCTGAACTGACATGATTTAAATTTTAGAAAATATAATATTCTGCATATATTATCTCATTTTTTAAATCTAACATAAATATCTACATTAAAAGTATATAAGTATGTATATGTATGTTTATATCAAAATGTGTTTTAATTAAAAATACTTACATTAAAATAATCATATGTATACATATTGATTATAAAAGTATTTTAGGACATATTTCTGATTATCAATTTATCATGATTTAAAAATAAGTTTGGTGATTTTATGAAAATGTATTCTCAACCTACATTATTAATTGTTAATCACTCTGACATCTAAAGGAAAGTGAATTTCAGAAAAGTTATTTCTATAAAGCAATGTATTTCAGTGAGGATTGTCTCAATATATTAAGGGCTTTGAACTTCTTTAGAACATGAAGTGCTTATATGAAGATAAAACAGTGAAAAAAACATGTATGGTTTCTTTTTAAAAAAATTTTTAAAGATTTTATTTATTATTTTCAGAGAATGGGGAAAGGAGAGAGAAACATCACTATAGGGTTGCCTTTCACCTGCCTCCATCTACAGACCTGGCTGGAGACCTGGCTTGCAACCTGACTATGTGCCCTGGCTGGGAATCGAACCAGCAACCTTGGGGTTTGCAGGCTGGCACCTTATCCACTGTGCTACCAGCCAGGGCTCTTTTTCCTTTTTATTGTTTTTGTTGGAGTGACACTGGTTAACAAAATTACATAAGTTTTGGACTCAAAATTCTATCACACTTCATCTGTACATAGCAGCGCTTGTTCACCATCCCATTCAACTCTCTGTCTATCACCAATTTATCCCCTTATTGCCTCCTGCACCTCCTGGACCTCCACAATAACCACATTGCTATCCACGTCTCTTAGCTCTTCTCTCTCTTTTCTTTTTGGCCAATCCGTCCAATACCCATCAGTCCCCATCTTGCTCCTGACAACTATCAGTCTGTTCTCTATGAGTTTCTTTTAATTTTGTTTGTTAATTCAGTTTGAATTAGGTTTCATATATCAGCAAAATCATACAGTACTGTCTTTCTCTGACTGTCTTAGTTCACTTTGTATAATAATCTGATGATCCATCCATGCTGTTGGAAAGGGTGATATTTCTTTCTTTTTTTATGAATTAGTAGTATTCCATTGTGTAAATGTACCACAGTTGTTGTTTTTTTAATCCACTCATATATTGATGGACAGTTGGGCTACTTTCAAGCCTTGACAATTGTAAAAACAGGGTGCATATATATTTTTAAATTAGTGTTTTAGGTTTCTTCAGAATAATTCCCTGAAGTGGAATCACTGGGTCATTAACAAGTTCCATTTTTAATTTCTTGTGGTAACTCCATATTGCTTTTCAAAGTGACTGCAACAATCTACATTCATACCAACAGTGCATGAGGGTTCTTTTTTCTACAAATCCTTGCCAACATTGGTTTTCCATTTGTGTGTAAAAGTGCAACTGATTTCTGGATATTTATTTTATAACCTCTACTGAATTAATTTATCATTTTTAGTAGTTTTTGGTGGAATATTTAGAGTTTTCTATATACAGTGTCATGTCATCTGCAAATAATGACAGTTTACTGCTTCCTTTCCATTGATTCCTTTCAACTCAGGTGCTTTTCATTTCTCCTTCTTGTTTGACGTTGTGGCTACGACTTTCAGTACTATGTTGAATAAGAGTGGTGAAAGTGGCCATCTTTGTTCTTAACCATAAGGGAAACACTTTGCCCATTCAAGAGGAGGGAAGACTCCAAAGCTTATTTGATTAATTACCCCCTTAAGACTACTTTAAAAAAGTAATTTTACTTTTTTACTTATAATGCTTTATTTAGAATGATTTCAGTTGAGCCGAGTTCTCTGGTGAAGCCAGAGTTTTTCAGTACAAGATTGTGACAAGTTAAAATTAGAAGCAATACTTGTACACACATCCTCCATATTAAAATAATTATCGCTACTTCTTGACTTTATAGGGCTAAACTGTAAGTGTAGTCACCTTTTCACTGCATACTATGCGCTCTAAAAATGAATATTTATTTCCCCTGTGAAAGCAAGTAATATACTTATATTTGTAATTGGACTATTAACATGGGCACAAGCAAGATGAAGTATGGGATACTAGTGAAAAGTAAAAAAAGTTATGAAGACATAAAAGAAAGGTCTTTAAAACCTGGAATAGGCAGGGAGTAGGCAACACAAGATATATTTTGATCTTACCAGTAAGTGAATGAGTTCTACAAAAGCTTCTGAAATAGACTTACATTCCATCTCATTTCATTTTACTTCTGTTACTTAAAATTTCTGAGCCTGAATCCCTATGTAAAGCAACAAGTTATACCAGAGGTGAGGTGTGCCCAAGGTGGAGAAATAACGATGTCAATAAAAAAGAATTTTAAAGAAATCTTCTCCACTGCTATTGAAAGAACCTTTTCATACCATTTATCTTAGGTTAGTTTTCTAGGTTTACTAACATAGTGATCCTTTCTGGATTGCATGATGAAGGAAATGTACAATTTTATGAATGAAAGAAGCAACAAAGGAAGTACAGTTGTGTAATAAAAGAATTAGAATTAGGCAAAAGGAGTTGTTTAACTGCATTTTATAGGCAACAAACTGCTCAGTTCAGAGTCTGGCCTAGCCCTTCAGAGCTACCCACCAGTGAGGCAAAGAGGCCACATATTTTTTAATTCCATATGACTAGTTACCAGATGTATGCCTCCTTTGGCAGGGGTGGGGGTATCTTTGACTAGGTCTTTTGGGCCAGTTCCTGACGAGAGACTCAACTGAGTAGAGTCAGCTATCAGCACCTCTCCCCCATGCGCAGCCAGGATATGAATGCTTCAGTCTTGAAAGGAACACCTGGACAGAATATCATGACATCCACTACAAAATCAAAGATAGAAAGTAATTTAAAAATTTTTGAACTACTGTCAAACATACACACGCATAGGACAAAATCAACAATGACAAGAAATGAAACCAGAAAGACAGCTAGCTTTATGGGAACTGCTTTTTCTTTTATTTATGTTTATAGTGCATTGCTTTAAAGAGCAAAATAAAGATAAAGGTCATGATAGCTGCATTAGTATGGATTGATCTGGCTCAGTGAACTGAATCCCCTAAATGAAAATTTCTAGAGTAGTTAAAATAAAAAGAACTTGAATAGGGGCTTTGATGGATGGCCATAACCTATACAAGATTTTGCCATAGTGATATGGTGAAGATGAAATGCTACAGCTTGTTTAAAATAAGGAATGGTGTTTTTCAAGAACATTTTTGTTGTTGTTGTTCATTGGGCAGTATAGAGACTTGAGTCATAGCATCTTCCAGTTCTCTGTGCCTAGAATTTATTTCTATTTAATATTTAAGAGCTGAAGCTTCCAGTTCAGGCAGATCTTGACTAAATCTTCTTGAGGTTATCAGGTTCAAAATCAAATAAAACTATTCACTTCTTTTATTTTATTAGAAAATAAATTTAATTAATTTTCAGGAAGGTCTTTTTCACAGCCATTCTTTATTCCTATTGAAAAATATTAGGTGTCTATGTTAATGCTTTAAATATTTTCATAAGACCTTTTCATTTCTCATATTTGAGATAGGAAATAAATATCAGAAAAATATAAAAATAGAACAAAGAAACTAATGTAAAGACTTTGTAATTTCTTTAAAAATCTTAGAAACTTGAGGCAGTTTAACCATAAAAGACCAGCAAGGTAACTAATTGTTGAATTTAAAAATGTGTGCACATCCTCATGCAGATTGCAAGTAGACTCTAGAACTGACTTATTCATTAAAAAAATCTGTGCCTAACAAAAGGTGGAATAATTGAGTCACAGTAAATAGCTTCTATATCACATAGAACTACATTATGCTGGACTCTGATATTCAGACTCCCTTGCTTAACAAATAAGGGTGTTGAGATATTAAAAAAAAAAAAAGTGAACTTTCTTGATTAAAGTAACCTGGAGAGGTATTCACACTCTCATCTCCACCCTGACATATGTTAGAGTATAAAGATTAAATCTCAGCATCTAATCTAGTGAAAACCTTTTGTTGACCCTTCTCCTGACATCTATCATATATTTTAGGTTTTTAAAATTTTGCATTGTAACTGTTGACTTACAGATATACTTCTCTTATATCTCAGTTATTTTATAAGTCATGCTATTTTCAATTAATATTTCTATTATTTATTCTGAACTTTAGGTCAGGATTTATAATTGTCTCCATTTTAAAAATGGAATAAGAAAGTAACAGATTTAGAGGTTAATTCTCTCTTCAGAGCCACTTGATTTTTCTGAGATAGATTCTATTTTTAAAGTCAAATTGTTCTGAATCAAAGTTTATTTCTTCATTTTATTTTTTTTTAAGATTTTATTTATTATTTTTAAAGAGAGGGGAAGGGACAAAGGCAGAGAGGGAGAGAGACATCAATGTATGATTGCCTTTCACCTGCCTCCAGCTATGGGTCTGGCTGGAGTCCTGGCTTGCAACCTGGTTATGTGCCCTGGCTGGGGAATCCAACCAGTGACCTTTGGGTTCGCAGACCAGCTCCTTATCCACTGTGCCACCAGTCAGGGCTATTTCTTCATTTTAAATAACTAGGAGAGTTCTTAATGCCTAATATAAATTCAATAAATGTATGGTAATTAATTAATAAGTAGTGAATGGTGGTAGAGTTGATGCCAGGACCAACAACTCCTCATAACTTTGTTATGTATTCTTTCTACTAATCACCACTATATTCCCCATCCTACTATCCATTTAAAATCTGTCCTCTTTTTAGCAAACAGTTCAAATAATATCTCCAAGAAATTCTTCATTTAGGTGAGGCAAATGTCTTAACTTCTGTATTTAAATGAGAAGTCATTGATTGGCCTTCCCACATATCCTACCCATTTTCAAACATGTAGAAAAAAAGAGAAATGTCAGTGATATTCTTATGGCATAATAAGAAAAGAACATTTTACTCTTTCAGAAATCAGAAATGTCAGTTTGGATATTATTGGAGCAATGTATTCATAGTTTACAACCAATCAGAATCATAGATTCTGTGGAGGTTGAGGCTTAGTTTCACAGGACATACAAGAGCTTCTAGAGTCCAATTTTTTAAAGACTTCTTAAAATAACAGCAAAACCAGTGGATTATATAGAACTATATGTGTTACAGCCAAAGAGAGGAATTAATATTTATTTTTTTCTTATTCTGCTAAGATTTCTTTCACAGCAGTTAGAAGGGTTTGAAATTTTCAAGACCAATAACTACAATTCCATTAATTAACTATAAGAAAACAAAACACAGGACTTAAAAAAGTGCAAAGCTTAACACCTTACAAGATTAATCTTGCACAGCACAAGACTATTCAACCAACCAACCAACCAACCAACAAAAAACAGGATATGAACTAAGTAAGATTTTGCATCTAAAAAGCTTTCCTCAAAATTCTAACTACACGATACTTGATTCATTTTCTGGTTATCTTGACTATACATCTTTAAACCACTACTTAATATTTGGTTTCATACTATCTGCTAGTTTATTTCCTATGCCTCTTAATATAGGAATCATATAATTTTTCTAGTTCAAGAGCCATGAGAACTAATACGCAATGGCCTCTAGCAATATTCCTAAATATTATTCTAAAGTATTATCTATTATTTATTTACACACAAAAAATGGACTCTTAGACTCTTAAAGGTTATAAAGAAAGCAATTGTATTAATAATAATGATTCAGGAATATAAATTTATAAACTAATTGAACCTTTGTGTTCTAAGGAAGCTTTGGAGTATTCAGTAGATAAAATTTATCATTATTATGGGGGTAGGGGGGAGGAGGAGGCAAAGAAGGGGAGCAGTTTAGTTAAGGAAATAGGATAGAAGAACCATGGACATGGACAACAAGTGGGATTGACTTTGGGGGAGAGTGAGTGGGTGGGGAAATGGACAGAGGAGAGTAAAAAGAGGATGGACATAATACGACAACAATAAAATTAAATTTAAAAAGAGCGGAAAAAACATTTATCATTATTGTACAAAATGAAAATAAATTTATTATTAATGTTGGTTAACTTCATATACTTTCTATTTATTATTATTGGTAGAATATGCAGCATTCAAAATAATACAATTGAGGTCCACAAACTGGGACCATGTGATTGGAAGGTTGAAGGAAAAAAATCAAGAAATTTAAGGTGTATTTCATATAGGTCCTACCCCTCTCTGGAAGTTCTTAAATAAAAGCTAGCATCTCATACTCTTGGCTTTCTGGGATTGACCAGCTACATACAAATTTTATTCAAGTCCAGAGATTTTTAAAAAGAAAAATAAAAAAAGAAAAGAAAGAAAAATATATCTTAACCAGACTAACCTATTTCATCCACATTGACTATCAGTGCTAAGCTTAAAGTTGCAGTCAGATCAGTTTCTTCCAGGAATATATGGGTGTTTGAGTTTGGGGGCAAGAACAACAGGAATATTGGCTTTCATATTTACTCCCAATGTGCTTGATAATTTGTAAGATATAAAGTACTACAATTGTATTGATCTGAAGTGAAAAGTGCATACCAGCAGGAGAAGAGAGCAGGTTTCTGATAATTCTGGGTAAATGTTTCTTCCAGGCAGTAAACCCAGCTGGGAGAAGAGGTGAGACATTGTACAAACAACTGAATGAATTATGCACTGAACAGACTCTATGAGTGGAAAAAACAGATCTGCAATAACCCAAGCTCTGGGAGACAAGAGTCAGAATATGTATCTTTTATACAGAACTGAAATTATTCTTATTTTCTTACGACCTTATATTTTACCTGGAATGAAAACATCCTCCATACTTCCCATTTCTTTTCACCAAATTAAAACTAGATAATCTAGTTTGCCTTTATCTACAATTACTATTTACTTTTTCTGCATCAATGTGAGTTGGTTAGGAAAGGCAAGTGGCAGTGATTTATTTTTTAATAAAAAATATCTACATGTGATCAAACTCTTACCATGATCTTGATTTATTTCACCTTTGTGATCTAAAGTATGTAAAATGTTCCATATTATTTCTGGATTTTTAAATTTTATATAAGCTCACATAGCTTCTACTGTTTTCTTTTTAATTTAGTAATTTAATTCACTGTTATTAATCTCCACTTGCTTTCCAATTGGTATACATACTGAAAAGTAAACCAGAAGGCTGTATATTGGTGCAACTTTAATAAGTCATGTCACCTCTTTGAACTTCATTTTCTTAATTTATAAAATATAAAAACAGACCTACATGTCTTTTTGTTATCTCATGTAGATCTTAAGCTAAGAAACCAAATAATGTTCAGGAATGGAGGAGGGAAATTTAAGAGTCTGCAGAAAAAAACCCTACAAGATAGATAGTAGGCACTAGCAGTAAACAAAATAACAACACCACTCCCTTATGGTGTTAAATCTTTAGTAAGAAGATGGGAATTTTCCTTAGAGTTTGGATTTTCTTGTTAGTTTCAACATCAAGACAGTGAAAGCACTAGACTAAAATAGAAACAATAGAGCAAAAGGACAGTTTTAGGTATTCTCTCTCTTTTTTTTTAAAGATTTTATTCATTATTTTTAGGGAGAAGGGCAGGGGGTAGGGAGGGAGCAATAAAGGGAGAGCGACATCACTGTATGGTTGCCTTTCACCTGCCTCCAGCTATGGACTTGGCTGGAGACCTGGCTTGCAACCTGGCATTTGCCCTGACTGGGAATCGAACCAGCAACCCTTGGATTCACAGGCTGGTGCCTATCTACTGAGCCAATAGCCAGGACATTAGGCATTCTCTTTTGACATATTAAATTGGACAATAAAATGAACACTATAAAACTATGATTATGAATAACCACCATATTTGTTTCCCCTCATTAAAAAAAAAAATTATAGTAAAATGTAACTGAAATAGGGCATGACATCTTTAAAAAGTTTTTCCCACCAAATGTCAAGGATTTTATGGTATAGATGAAATGAACTATCAATAACTTTGTTAATCAAGAGTGTTTTGAGTGCTTGCTTCAGCAGCACATATACTAAAATTGGAACGATACAGAGAAGATTAGCATGGCCCCTGTGCAAGGATGACATGCAAATTCACGAAGCATTTCATATTTTTAAAATAAATAAAAGAGTGTTTTAAATCTCCAACCATGAGTTGTTAATTTCCGAGATATTTAAATTATACATGTCTGTGTTCCAATAATTCCATGTTATTTAATTCTTAGGGAAATACATTTTAAAATGTGAAAATCAAAGTATGTCAGAGGAAGGGGGTGTGCATTGAATTTTCCCCTAAAACACTAATTAGTTCATACTAGATCAAAAGATCATCTGGAATACTAAGTGAATTAATATAACTCCTGTTAATGCTTTACAAACTGTTGTATTTACTGAAGTGAAAATTTTACTTTTGAAATATTTCAGGTTTTCTCTATACCTTTGGGAAAATCATTGAACTGCTACCTGCCTATTTCCTCATTTATAACATTAATCTTTCATTCATTAATTTTGTCTACTGAATACCTTCTAAGTTAAAAGCAAATGGCTGTGTCAGATATGGTGAAGAATTCAGACATGAGTTTCACTGAGTTTGAGATAGTAAAATAACACATATGTAAATAGCATGTTTTTGTGTTATATAAAAAATTATTATATGTTGTTGAAAGTGCAAAATGCCATAACGGTGTACAAATAAAGTACAAGGAAAGTTGAGGGCATGGGAAGATTGTTTGATATGCAGATAAGTGAAAAGTTTTGGGTGTGTTGAAATTTATGTGGATATAAAAATACTAATTATGATTGACTTTGCGGGGGAGTGGGTGGGTGGGTGAGGAAGGGGACAGAGGGAAATAAAAAGGGGATGGATGTAATACAACAACAATGAAACTAAATTGAAAAATACTAATTGAATTTGAGCATATTTCAAGGATGAAGCAGATACCAGGCAGAGGTAGGTATTCATGAAGAAACTCAGCTTTTCTAGTTTTGCTAGAGCTTAAAGTGAAAACAAACAAAAACAAAATAATGTAGCAATAACTAAATTTGTCCAAACTGTAAAAGGTATTGATTCTCCACATTAAGAGTCCAACTTTATTCTGTGAAGTTTGGAAAGACACTGAAGGCTTTTGAAGAAGGAAGGTAAAGAAATTAGCTGCTTCTGAAATAGCAATTCATAAGAACCTATGCACCCCTATGTTCATAGCAGCACTATTTATAATAGCCAAGTGCTGGAAACAGCCTAAGTGCCCTTCAGTGGGTGAATGGATCAAAAAACTGTGGTACCTTTACTTACACAATGTAGCAGAAAGAAAAAAGGAAGTTCTACCATTTCCTATAACATGGATGGAACTGGAGAGTATCATGCTTAGTGAAATAAGCCAGGAAGCAAAAGACAAATACCATATGTTCTCACTTAATACAGGAGACTAATGAACAAAACAAACAGACAAGCAGAACGGAACAAGAGACATGGGGAGAAAAAGGAGCAGAGTGATGGCGAATAGGGGGAGGGGGATAAAGGGGAAGTGGGGGAAGGGTTCAGTTGAGGAGCTAGTGTGAAGGACCCTTAGACGTGGATAACAAGCTAGGGATTGACTGAGGGAGGTGGGCAGGGAGGGTGGGGCAGGGGACAGCAAAGGGGGAAAAATGAAACAATTGTAATACAACAACAACAATAATATCATTAAAAATATATATGTGTATATATATATTTAAGAATATATGTATATATATACAAATTCTTATTCAGTTAAGTAATTACTAGATTGAAGCTTTTTTTTTTTTTTTTTTTTTTTGAAGTTAGATATTGGTTATTTAGCTACTATTAGTGAACACAGAACAGGAATCTCAATAGATCTGGTTTCCACAGTTTCAAATCAAGCAGTGCTGAGTTTCATTCAAATAAATGTCTCCATATGAACAGCAGAGAGGAAAATGTAACAAGTGAAGAACTGTACAGCATCAGGAAGGGTTAAATAGTCTCTCTTATGAGAAACAATCATTCAAGCCTGTCTTAAAGGTGTTGGAACACACAGAAGTACTTCTAAGGAATAATGATGTGATTCCTTCAAGTCAACATGAAATTTGTCATGCTATGGTACAGTTCTGCCAGCCTGTAGCAATTATGCTAAATTTGTACAAAATAAAACTCTAATACCCAGTTTGCTTTCATTCTGAGTATGGAAAAAAATTATTATGCCTAATGTTATATTTTAAATGCTCTCAACATCTTAACATTTTTATCAATGTCCTTATGTTATTGTTTATATTAGCAGTAATCAAAAATTATAAACATAATGTGCTTTATCATGGTTATTTACTTAATATTGAAACAATGCCTCCAATAATAAGTCAGTTTATTAAAAGAACAGGAATAGAGAATAAGTAATGATAGATTTTTCCCTAGTAAAGTAGTTACTAAAATTATTAGTTTCAGAAAAATACTGGTTTTAGCATTAAAGCATTGTATCATAAAAATAAACAATACTAGTAGTGGGAAATCAAATGACATAGAACCCATCATTGAGGAAACACTGTTAAGTGATTCTCAAGGAGAAAAGTATATAAAATTGCAAACAAGATCAACTTATCCAGAATCAAGTTAGCTGGAAGCACCATTTGCACATTCAAATATGATCATATTCAGTGCACTGTATTTACATCTTCTTGCCCTTTTCCCCTTTTGTCTATATTCCTTCATGCAAGAATCAGTAATCTGAAAGATGGCTTGTCAGAGTACTTTTTGAGTGTTATTGTACTATGAGATTGTCTTTCTCCCAGAAAAATTCATAGAGGTATTTCAGTGTAGGCATTGAGGTTACTTAATGCCATCCTCAACCCATTATAAATGGTCTATCATTGCTGCTTCAAATAACATGCCATCATGAATTACATTTTCTGTAACTTTTTCCACTCATCTTAGCCTTAATTTATTTTGAGGTCTGGGACCATCTCTTAAAAATATTTGTGTTTATCTTAACTATTTTACATGTAGTAGGCATTGAAAATTAGAAAATATATGAGTACCAAAGTTTTTTGATCCAATCATCCATTGATGGGCACTTAGGCTGTGGTACATATACACAATGGAATTCTATGTAGCAGAAAGAAAGAAGGAACTTGTACCCTTTGCAACAACATGGATGGAACTGGAGAGTATTATGCTTAGTGAAATAAGCCAGTCAGTGAAGGACAAATATCATATGATCTCACCTCTTACGGGACAATAATGAACAAAACTAACAACAACCAACACAGAACCAAGTATAT